>WBMZ01003335.1:0-77078 GCA_013400975.1 Atrichornis clamosus
GGACAAGGAGGACGGTAGGTGGGATCGGGGCGCGGGGCCCGCCGGTCCTGCCCGGGCGCCCCGGCGGCGGGCGGGGAGGGATGGACGGACGGAGGGATGGACGGAAAGAGGGACGGAGGAAGGGAGCCGGGCTCGGAGGGAGCTGCCCCGCGCCGCGGCAGGGCGCTGCTGCCCGGCCTGTCCCGCACCGCACCGCTCACAAAGGGGGCCCGGGGACGCCCGGGACGGGGGCCCCTCCGCACCCCCGGGTCGCTCTCCGCGGTGTCCCCGGCCGGGCGGCGCGGCGGTGACCGCGCAGGGACGCGGCAGCGGCCGGCCCCGGCCCCGGTGCGTGCTGCGGCCGCCGGGGAAGTGTCTGACACCCGCAGCCCCGTCACCGGGCCGCCATCAGCGCCGGTGGCCTTAGCGTGTGCTCCCGCCGGGCCAACTCCGGTGGCACCCGAGGCCGAGGGTACACAAATGCCGCCCCGCGCTCCCACTGCGGGCGGGGCGGCTCTGCGTGCTTGTGTGCATTGCCATAGAACGTCGCTGTGTCGGGCTGGCGGGGGGCTCTAAGTCGGAAAAGTGGATGCCAGGCTGAAGAGACAAGTGGGAGATGCTGTCCTTCGGTGTTTTTGGTTTTTTTTTTTCCTCTACCTCTTTTCCCTCCCCTTCTCCTTTTCTTTTGATCTGGAGTTTCTGCCTCAGAACGGGGAGAGTCCTCCCGCCGCGACACCGCCGAGTGGGACGGGGCACGAAGAGATATCCCGGGCTGGCTTGTGCGATCGGCAGTGTGGGAGGGGGCCGAAGCGCTGACAACCACAAGGTTAAATGCTCACTGCCCCAGAGAGGTGCGTGGGGAGGGAGCTCAGTGCACGCTCGTCACATGCCTCTGGGCCCTCGGAGAATCCCTTTCCCAGCATCTTTTTTTCCTCCAGTTTCTTGAAGCCCTCTGAAGTAAACTGATGTAGTGTTATTAATGGGCTCTATAATGCTCCAGTCAAAAGCACGTGTGTTGGAGAAGAGGGAATGAACTTATCTAACTGGTCAGTGAGAGGTAACGGTAGAAAGACTTTTCTCATCCCTTGCCCCTGTGCACTAAGGTAAAAAGGTTAAGTAATGGCTGAGGAACTAAGCAAGGGTAATTTCTTACTGCTATGTGAAACAAGGTTTGTGGTTCTCTCTGACCTCACTTTTGTGGGTGACCTGCATTGCAAGAGTCCCCTGAATTTTGCCCAACTGTTGGAGGAAGAGGGAGGAAGGGCTCTTAACATCTCTATTAATATCCCTTAATAATAATGACTGGGTGATGTCTTCATCCCGGTGACTCTCTGTCAGGGAGTGCCTGCCAGCCTGTATCTGTTTCCATGTGATTGACAGGCTAGCAGCAGGATGCTGCCTCCACTGCAGGGCCGAGAGGCACAGGTGAGGTGCGAGGGAAAACCGACTTCTGAAGAGGGTTTCCTAATAGGGGTATTTGGGCTCTTTCAAGTGCCACAGACATACTCATTAAACACAAGGAGCTCAGGGCCGGCGTGACGGTGGTGTAAGGAAATGAAACTAGAACCGTTGATTATCCAGACAGTTCCCAACAGCCTCCTTCCAGGAGATTTCATGAGCGGCCGTATAAAAGGGAATAATGGAGGCGATGGTAGAGGTAAAGAGGAAATTATTGCGGGGTGCACGTAAAAAAAAGAGTAAAGTAGGAAACAAACCCCTGATGAGAGGGATCTGAAGATCGGAGCAACAAGGTGCAGTAATGCCTAGGAATCTCCTGTGCTGTTGATGGAGTAGTTATGCTCAAGGAGATGATATTCTCACTTTTAAAGGTGCACTGGAGAAATGGGGGACAGGAGATGAGACTGAGAGCAGAAACTCTTTCTATGAAGAGGTTATTTCACCTTTGTAAGTTTCTTTCTGCCTGATTCAAATGGGCTCCACTTGCCCGCTCATCTGTGAATGTTAAAAGGGGATGCTGGACCTGCATAGGTTACAAATGGACTAAAATGGAAGCTTTTGCTAACGAAACCAATTCCTTTTGAAATCAAGCTTGAATGAGCTTGTTAATAAAAATGGGTCTGTTTTACTCCCATAAATGGTTCTTTTTTCTTCTTTTTTTTTTATCTTTTTCCCAGAAGCCGGTCTAATTTTTGCCATCTAAAAATCCCGGCGTTGTGGCTAGTATCCAACTCTCCCCTTGATTTAAGAGGCTTTGCCATGTAGGGTTTTTCTTTGAGGGGTTTTCTTCTTTTGAGTCTCTGGCAGCGGTGGGGGTATTCATAGTTATTACTGCGTAGAGAAGGCAGGATTTCAGGATTACCCCTCCCAGAAGTCCTGGTGCATCGCAAGGAGGACACTTGCTGCCTTGTAGATAGAGGTTGCAATGTGCCCCTTGCTTTTGCATCCCTGAAGGCTACTTGGGAAGCTGGGCCGTGGCCATGGCCTCAGAGGCAGCTGCCCGCTCCTCTTTCAGCCTGAGGCCTTGGGTGTGTGTGCCAGCCCTGGAGTGACACCAGTATCGCCCGAGCTGTCCGATAACTGCGGATTTGTGTTTCCACTCCGGGTTTGTGAGCGAAAAGCCTCCTTGGCAAGCACGCTCTGCGGTGCCGAGAAGCACTAGAGACGCAGTAACACTTTCCTGTGGGTCTTTACAGATATCATTGAGGATGAAGGGGCAGACTGAAAAAATAACAACAATAATAATGTTTTTGACTTGATGTGTTGTGGCATCACGTCAAGTTATGTCAGGGACGTAACAGCATTTTGTAGGTTTGAAGTGACATAATATAACTTGACTGATGCAACATGACTTGATATTAAAAAAATACTGGTTTACAGTGGAACTTTGGCAGGTATCTTCCCCAAACAAATGTTAGGAACTGAGAGAAGAGGGGTGAGAGGGCTGGGGGAGAGAAAGGTTGAGAGTGAAAAACTTCAAGGCTTGCATTTTAGTCAGTTCCACTGCGTAAATCACTGCAGAATTTGCTGTGGGCAAGCCAACCTACGCACCGTGCAGCGCATTTATAAATTTCGAGATAATGAGAGTTAAGATATTTCTCAAATACGTAAATGTTTTGATCGCAAAGACCAGATTTCTGCTTAAAAAAGTAAACTGACATCAGGTAGCATGATTAATTCCAACAGATTGTGTTAATTGTAGTTGACTTAAATTGCTGTACAAATGTGTTGGGGGTTATAAAACTTTTTTTTTAATTGTTGGTGTGTGAAATGAGTAAGCAGATAAAGTGTTTAAAAAAACCTGTTTGCAAAGGGAGTAATCCAGCCTCTATGGTATGATGGAGCAGTAAAGGAATAAAATGTACATTGATCCGGTACTGTGTACTTTTTCATGAGTGCATTATGTCTGCTAGTTTGCTCTGCTGTAGAAGTCAGCTGTGACAGACAATGGCTAACTTCATTTTTATCAAAACCTGCCTTTCTTGTACTGACCAAATAGTGTAAGTTGAAATGTACCATATATTTTGGGGTAAGTTTGTCCTTTTTGAAGGTGATAAGGTTAAAAAGTACACAGAGAGATGGAACATTTTTGGAGTTCACCACTTTCTAATGGAGGCCAATAGTATGATGAAAGTATTAAAGCGCCTCAAATCTAGAAAAGCCTGTGTTTTTGTTAGTTTTTGCATGGATTCTTTTAACTATTAGACTTTAATCTTTGGGAGAAAGTCCTCCTCCTTTTTAGCTTGTGACACTTCCTAAAAGAAAGTGATTATTTATGGTGGCTGCACTCTTACGCTAAAATACATATTCAACACTTGCAAACTAGTATCACTAGGAAACAGGAGTTGTTGGAAGCACTAGATGAAAACAGTTCAATGTAAAATGATACATTTAACATCAAATATTCTCAAGGACTGTTAGGATTAAGCATTGTGAATGAAGGGGGAAGGAAAAGCCACTTCAGCTGGGGATAAGGAATCTAATTAAAAATCGGTATTAAGGATATATAACTTGAGCCCACTATCATGCTCTTTAGAATACCGTTGTATCAGTTGTAAAGGGTAGGAAGAAGTATCATTAAAGCAGAAATGAAATGTTTTCTCAGATTAAAAGACCGAGATGAGCGAAATGGTGCTGTTGATCTTGGTGGTGAAGTGTCTGATCCCGCAATCCTTACGAGAGCCATCGGAGACAACAGATGACTTGTCTGGAAAAGGATTCAGAGTTGTGAGAGGAAGGATAAAAGACGTGGGCCCCCAACTTGTCACTTTATATTTGGGCATTGATGGCATTTCTGAAAAGTGGAGCAAACCTGTAAGGGCTTGTACCGCATTTGATTAGGCAAATTCATTTTAATATCGACCTAGTGAAAATGGAGCTGTATTCTCTGGAGTATACCCTGAAACTAATACCTGCACGTGAAAACAAACCCAAAAATGTTTGTACAGAAAATTAGTATCAAGTTTTAGGTCACCAGAGATGTGTGAAATCTAGCTGGGAGCGGCGGGGCTGGTGTAACGCAGCCCACGTCGGGTCGCCGGCATCAGCTGCGGAGAGTTGTGAGCCTGTGACGTGCCCGAGCTGCTGTGCGGGGTCCGACAAAATCCCCGCTCCTAGGGAGCGGAGCCGGAGCGTGCCCCGTGCTCTGGGCGCGCAGAGGACAAAGAGGCGGGCGGCGCAGGTGGCCCCGCGGCCGGCGGCACCTGGGCGGGGGCCGGGCGGGCTGCAGGTGGTGCTGCTGAGCCGGGAAGCTGCGCTCCGCCAGGAATCCCCGGCAGGAGCGCGAGAGGGGGCCCTGGGAAACGCGTGCATTTATTCATCGCAAGTGGGCAAGGCTCGCCAATTGAGAGGCAGAGGCAGCAGTAGTCGGGCTTAGGTATTCAGCCCTCTCTGAATATAATTTCGGATTTAGATTCAGCTTAAATCCAAAGGGAAAACACTTTGTAAGGCTGAAAGCTGTGTAGTTGCAACAGCCGGGGTTATGAGCTATCAAAGGCAATTACATTAAAATAGATTATACTGTGTAAATTGAGCCATTTAGAAGGTGAGAACCAAAGAAACAGCTCTGATCCCCCTTCTTCCTAAATTGCAGTTTTAGTTCCTTGCAATTCTGAGGCACAAAAGTAGGTGAGACTGCTTTTGTATCTGCAAAGTGCTTTATTTCTGAGTGTAATTCTAACTGAGTGCAATCTAGGTTAAAAGCTGGACAACTGGGTAATTAGAGCTCACTTGCTGCTAAAGGACGATCAGCTGTACCGTAGCTCATTTGTGTTCCCAGAGACTTGTTCTCTTCTCCCCTGAGCGGAGGCTGCTGGAGAAGAAACAGAAGCATCTGTCCCCGGACTTTTCTTGATTGCGGAGATGATGGTGCTGGACAAGGAGGACGGTAGGTGGGCTGAGATTGTGTGAGCCTGTGCTTGGTGTCTTCTGTGTGCTGCTAATGTAGAAATAAATAGTTTTGAAACAGATGTGCGCTGTGCATATCAGAGTGCTCTGCCTTGAGCTTCTGATGTTTTTCTCTTGTGTGGGTAAAAGCATGCTTGCTTTTTATTTTTTTTTTGTGTCTTCTCTAACATCATCTAACAGTCAAGAAGGGTTTACTCCAGGCTCTGTTTGCTGAAGGACATAGCTTGATTTTTTTTTTTTAATATTCATTTAGATTTTTCTTTCTGCAAGTTACTCTAGCATATTCATTTTAGCCTGTTTATTTTAACAGCTTTTATTGTAAATCTAATTTTGAGATTTTCTTTCCTTTTCATTGCATGCCATTTAGGTCTCTTTAATGTGCGCCTTTAATATCTATTTCTCACAGCTTTCCTTCATAGCTATAAACATAATGACAATAAGCTAATAAGCTTCTCTGGCAAAAAAAAGCGCATTGGTTTATTCTGAGATTTTTCTCCCTTCTCTTAATGGCAGAAGTGGAGGTTCATTTGGGAAGTAATTTCATGAATGAAGCTGAAGGAGAGATTGACTTATTTTAGGACTGCACATATACTTATTTTTTTAAGGCTGACTAGTCCTTACCAAGGGTGCTTAAGGGGTACAAAACTGATATAAGGAATAAGAGACAGTGTTAGTTGCCTGAATGACCTGATGCTGTCTTTTGCACGTTGCCTACCAGGGTGTGCAACTTTAACTGCTCAGTCATCAGTAGTTTCTGGGGCAAATGTGGTAAGTCCAATCACAACTTTTTAATGAGTTTTTTTCCTAAGGCTGCTTTGTGGCTTGGGTCTGCCCTCACAGCTCGTACACTGAAAGCAAGGATTAAAACTGAGGCAGAGCAGAACGCTTGTGTAGCCATCCACGTGGACTTCCATCGATGGCGCTGCCTCTTGCCAAAGACCTCCACCTTGGCAGCGTTTTTGTGTATGGAAAGTGGGAACTGCGTCTTAACTTTTAATGCACATTCCTAGCTGTTATCTCGTGATTTCATTTCACCTTTATAAACGGATGAAGTGTGCCGTGTAATGGATTCCCCGATCTTTTAAAATTTATTTCAGAAATCTCTTTAAGTGTAAAGAAAAAAAAAAAAGTCATAGGCAGTTGCCATTTGAAAGTAGAAGAAATGACTGAATATTTGTAAGACTGTAGACAGGAAACAGCTTTTCACAGGGAGCAAAAGAGCTTGGAGAAATTGGAAGTTGAGCATTTTGGCAGTAGCATTGATTTTACTTGAATATATGTATTGCTTTTTAAAATATTTATGAGCAAAATAACTAGTAATTCAAAGTCACTTACTTTCCTGTGTCGGGGTCATGCTAATCGTGTTTTGTGACTAGTACTGAAAGCTGCCCAATGCTAATAAGTTGAAATGATACGATTTTTATTCCACAACCCACATCTGTCTTCTAGTATTTTAGAACTGAGTTAGTACTGTACTGGAGAATAACTAGGAAGAATTGTGTATTGAAAGACCAAAATTGTTCTACTAAAGTTTCTCTTCTTCCACTCCTTGCCTCCCAAAAAAGGGATGAGAGGGGAATACTACCCAGTGTTTTAGACCTAGCTTTTGAGGTCTTTATCTCATTATATGTTTGATTTCTAAAATTACCAGTCTGGTCTATTCATGCATGCAGAATTTGAATCTAGTTTCTGGGATGGGAAGTGAGGTTTTGTTTCATGAAGCACTTGCGACAATGAAAAAATGTGGACTTTTCACAAAGATGTTACACCTTTAAAATATGAGACCAAGCAGAAATGCATCATTATCAGTGCCCTCTTGTATGCAGATTCAATCAGATTTGGACTAAGAGTTGACCAATGTGAGATCAAAGTCCATGTATAAGTTGTCGCGCCCTTCTGAATTTATTCCATGCTAATTAAGTTGGCATCCCAAAACTGGGAAGTAATCTTATTCGGGGGAAAAAAAAATAAATCACAGGCTTTATTTCTGTTAAGATCTCATAAGTTCCTTTGTTAACACAGTAGGACTTTAAAAAAATAAGTAGATGTGGAGCATCTGTTACACATCTTCTAGATCAGCTTTGCAGTTGACTGGACTGTGGATAAAAGACACGCTAAGTGGTTGAGTATTGCTTTTGCTGGGAAAACAAATGAAGCTAACAGGGTTTCAAAGGCTTTGAAGCAGTGTCACTCTCAGAGGTGTTCAGTTGTTTTCTTTGGCAATATAAGTTGAAGCAAGCAAGTTTACTTTATTAGAGGCATAAGGCTGCTCTTGTAAGCTTCCTCTGACTAAGATGAATTTGGCTGCCTGACCTTATTTCTTTCTGGACCACACGTGTTGTGCTGGGCTTGGGGTTTTTTGGGGGTTTTTACTCTCTTTAGGATTCATGTCTTTTAAAGGTCGGCAGCATTTTCCATATTTTGTTAAATCTCCCTTTTCAATTTGTGCTTCCCTACAGAACTATGTTCTGCTGTGATGGAGCAATGCAAATCAAGTAGAATAGCCCAAATTAATTCTTCACATTGGCGGCAGTATGATTGCCTGCATGGAATCAATAATGCATCATAGAGGGATCAAATTTTGGAGTATAATGTGTGAATAATGCTTGACACAAAACAAAAATTCAGTCATCATAATAGCAATTAGGAGAAAGCTGCAGCTTATCCCAGCTGTAATCTCTGCTAACAATGAAGCACAGCCTGGTAATCAGCATGTATGGTATGAAATGCACTAATAGAAATCACGGCTCTTTGTTATGTGTGTGTGGGGTGAAAGTTTCCTTTTCAGCTAACTTGTGCAGTGTTAACTAGACATAGCATCCTTCAACCAAATTGTGGAGAGTGTGTGCACTCGTAAAAGCACTGATCAGCTGCGTGTTCATCCCGATGTTTGCACAGACAGTGGCACCCCAAATCATGGAGCCTTTGTGTTTTCAAGCAGCACTCTGTTTAAAAAGATCACAAGACTAAGCGAAGTAAATAACATATCAGAGGACTCCATTAAACACGTACCTGTATAGAAACCTTGGGTTTTATTTTGAAAAAAATGTCATCGTTTCTTTAGAAATGAAAAGAAAATTATGGATACTCAGTGGTAGTGTGCATTGGGGTTGGAGAACAGGTCTTAGGTTGATGGGAGGTATTTAGGGCAGTGAATATTAGGTAATTTGAAACTGGATTAGTAGCAGCGGTTGGGTTCCCTGTTGTGTAAGAGCCCATCTTACCCCGCACAGAAGGTAAAAAAGCGCAGCATTTGGAATTAGAAGAGTGGAGAAATTGAGTGTATAATGGCAGCTACAGGAATTGTGCCGCAGCAGAGCTGTGGGTTGCCTTCACAAGTGAGTATGCCAGCTGCCATATGGAGGTACCTATAGATAGGTACATGGATGTGGAGAGACATCTATCTCCAGCAGCATGGTTCCAAACAATCCTCTTCTGTCTAAAAATCAGCATAGGCACAAGAATAAGGCACGCACCAATTGTCATGTAGGAGGAAGAGCTGTTCTGCCTGCTGCTGGTGTCCTTTGTGTTCCTTTAGCACACCTTTCTCAGGTGCACCTATTGAGGGGTCATGCAGAGACAGAAGGGGAAATGGCACAGTGGCTTTTCCTCACATGACGAAGAATTCAATTTTTCTCTTGCCTAATATTCCTGAAGCTGTTGCTTTTTAAAATCTTTTTATCTCCTGTGCCCCTCTACCTCGAACCTTCTCTGTAGTCTGCTGGTCTCTAGCTTACACTGAATTACTACACATCTTCCCAGACATCAGCTTATTGAAACAATGATTGATAAAGGTCACCAAAGACCTTATTTTTGCCAACTTATCTGGGTTACTGCTGATTTTTTGAGAGCTTGATCATGACACATGTGGTTTTGGTGTAATTTCGGAGGTTTGGTCTGGCTTTAGTTCATGACACAGCGTCCTTTTGTGACTCAAAAGTACAGCAGTGGATTAATATATTCATGAAGAGGAGAGAGAAAGTTGTCAAAGCACTACTCTGAAAAAATCAGAGCACATTCAGCAGCAGAACGTACCATGAGACTCGGTTTGGCCACAAAGGACCAAAAAACCATTTGGACTGTTTCTCCAAGGCTAACTAAGTGTGGAGCTAGAGACCACGTTCCTAGAGGTGCCCTCTGCCCCTGAAATGGTAAATGTGGAAGCATGACAGAACCACAGGACAGTAAAGTCACTGCCTAAACCTTTTCAAGAAATGGAGGGTGCTGTAGTTGGGGCATTGATAGCGTAGTTATCCATTTAAAGAAATCTCATCTTGGGGGAAGAAGAGGAGTGAAAGGAGGTAGCAGGGCTAAGAGGAGCAAACTGCTTTTTATAGGACAATCAAATAGTTCCTAGTGTTTGTTCAGACTAGATAGCTGAAGGATCTGGGTAGGATGTCATCATACTTCATTCCCAGATGCTGTTGACATGTGATAATTGTCTGGTTGACATAACAAGCATTGAAACAGTGTAGGGATATTTTTCAGCTTGGGTAATAGGGCAAAAGAAGCAGCTTGTTCCTGGAAATCAGTTTGCTCTAATTTTGGTTTAATGCAGGAGAAAGTGTACTTGATACCCTGGCAGCAGAACATAATTTGTCTTCTTTGGAGTTAGTGTTAAATTTTATTATCTTTAATAGATACAACGTGAACATGTCAGCCTGTTTGTCATAGCCATTCCAAAAATGCTCTCTTATGGTAGAATCTTCAGAAAAATCCCTTTTAAGAGCAGTGCATTATTAATAAAGTAATCCATTAGGTCTGGTGATAAAGGGTCACAGCAGAGTCTGAAATACGTTTCTTAAATGGTTAAGAAATTTATCATGGTTGGAGGATTAATTGATTTCATTTGGAGGCTTTCTTAAGGTTTTCAGGCGTTGTGTTTGGGGATGGTTTTATTCTCTTTGGAAATGTGCTTGCTGCTCAAAGTTTTGTTTCGGTGTCATTAGCATGAACTATTACATTTCTGCTAAAGGCAAACTGTTCTTTTAGCATTATGACTGATTGCATCTGTGAAGAGTCCTACTTAGGTAAAGAATATGAAAGTTTATGGCAAATAAGGTATTTTACTTGAAATCAATTCAAAATCAGAATAATGGTATCAAGCATTAAGTGTTGCAGTATTAGAATAAAGAAGGCACTGCAGATGCTGCTAAATGTTGAACTATAAAACTCTAATGGGTCTATATCTTTTAAAAATTGGACAGAATTGTCATCATTTAGAATACATAGACATTGTTTTAAACCGTATAGAAATCACTGCCCCCAACTTCAATAATGTGCGTAACTGTTGCCAGGGAATGATTTATTCAGTGAATGTAGCTCCTATTCACTGAAGACTTGGGGGTGGAGGGAAGGGTGTTTTAAAATGAAAGTTGTTCACTATTAGATTAACATAATTAAACCTATAGATGGTCTGAGAAAAATTCACCACAGCTACCCTTTTTTAGTTCTCTGTGTGTGTGTGTTTTCTCTGTCTTCCAATGGGGTGACTCCCAAGCCCAAGTTTCCAAGCATGATGTGGGGTGCTGTCCGTGCAAACAGATGCTCAAGTCTCCAGTGAATGTTCTTGCAAACTACTTTCTGCTTACATTGCTCATCAAAGCAGATAAGGGATGCTCTTGTCCAAATTTAGAGGGATTTAAATTTCACTGAACATTTTCAAATTCTTCACACCAATGTTCAGAGTTCCTTGCATGCTAATCAAACTCTGAAAGGGTGATTTGGGCAGTGAAAGTATTATCTGCCTTCTTTTTAAACTATTAATATCAACAGTTTTAGTTTCTCTTAAAGAAAAAGTGGATGATTGTTGCATATTCATGACTGAGCTGCAGAGAACTTGGACCAGAATTAAACAATTAACCCTCTCGCCAATGTAAACATCCATTTGAGTAGAAGCCAGGGATGTTCCTACTTGGTTTATTATGGATCTGAGATATAGAAATGTATTCCGGAGGACTGTGTTTCTAATAAATAAAAAGGCATAATGAGAATGTAACTGGGAAGGAAGACAAAAGCAGCCATGCTTTAAATTGTTAATGATGGTGCCAGTGGCTGCAGCTTTACCACAGCTGTTTAAATTGATCAGCTAGTGAAAATGTTTTGTTTTGGCATTTTCCCTGCATGTGCAACTCTTTCGAAGGGACTTCTGGAAGCTTTTCAAAGGGGAATCATGATCTTTTTTTAAACTAGGCTTAGAGCACCAGAGTTTCCACTATTTTGGAATCCAATATTTAAGGATGCAGTTCAGTTTTTCTTTTGTAAAGTTTTTGGCTGATGAGCCATTATTTCCCCTAGATTTCCTTTACCACCTTTTTTTCTCTTCCCCCTTCACAAATATTGCAAATTATTCATTACCCATAAAAGCTCAGGCAGCATCACACTTCCTAGCTGTCTTTTTTTTTTTTCCCCTTCTCTATTTTCCTGATGCTACTGAGCTTGATCAGAAAAGCAGAAAGGGGCTATGTCGATTTGCTATGCATCTTTTGGTCAAGCATCCAGTGTGAAATTGTTCTGTAAAATGTACTTTTTCAGAGGGAACTTGCTACTAATTTATTTCCTGGTTGGCTCTACCTTGCAGCTGAAGTGGGCTAACCCATATCTCTTTATTGCTTGTATCCTTTGCTTCTGTTCCAGAGAAATGGGTATACATTTCAAAAGGATGCAATCTCTTCCAGGCAAGTAGGGAGGAGAAGACTGGGCTTTTCTGTGTGCTGACATGGTAGAGATGTTTGGGCAGAGGACTGGCTTGAGCTGGTGAGCCTTGGTGTCTTTTGCAGAACACCTCCTGCCTTGAGCTGGTGAGCAGGCCTGCCTGGGACGTTGTGTGCAGCCTCTTCCTGGCACTTTTGGTGGCACGTGACTCTTGGATAGGCCATGCTTTAGAAAATGTTGAGCAACCTAGTTTCTGCCTAATGTACTTGCAGTGAGGGTGGGTATTGAACATTATTCAGAATCCATTATATATTTATCTTTATACTCCTTTGTGGAAAATGATTTCTGTAAGTACCCTGTTATGGTTATGAAAGCCTAAACAAGCATCAGTCTCAAACCCTTTGACCTGTCTGCACAGAATGGAGCTCTGTTTTGCAAAGGACTCCTTTATATCTGTTTTTACTCCATGCCCTTCCATTCATTTGCCTATACAAAGCAATAAAGGGTAAAACTAAAGTAACATAAATTGGTCTGTCTTCCTGAATCCATGTCTCGCTAATGTACCCAGATTAACTCAACTGTAAATTGTCTCCTTTGGATGTCGTGTCTTGCTAAAAGTTTCCTATATGATTCATGATTTGGATTGCTTTTAACAGCTATTGGCTAAGCAATATGGTAAATGTACAAGGTGATGCAATTGGCATTAGTGAGAGGATGCACAGGAGCATGTAATGCAGTCAATACTACATTAACTACTGATGCCCAATTACAGAAACTGGAAGAGTGGCTTTTAGGAGCATTAGGACTTGCAGAAGAGCTGAGATCACCTGCCGCTCCTTGCCTAAAAGCTTCACCCTTTCCGCGCTGGGATCAAAGCAAACATTTAGTTGCTATTTTGTCATGTATAACAACGAAGGTATTTTCCCCCCCCCCTTTTTTTTTTCCAAAAAGTGTCACACTGATGCTTTTAGCACGTGTAAAATCCTATCTCCATATTTCAAGGCTCTACTTCCATCTCCTGGGGCAAGACTTTATTTGAATAAAAACTCTTTAACCACCTCTGCATTTATTGTTTCTCTGAAGCTTACTATTTCAGCCAGTTTTTCTTTTAAAGAAATACTAAGTGATATTTAAAGTGTCCTATTTCAGTGTGCCTGACTGGGCTCCCCTTCGCTCCCCCCCAGCTTCTTCCCTTTTCTAATCTGTATATGATTGTTTGTGACCTCAGCTGGCTCAAAGTCTCTAGAAAGAGTGTTTTAAAATACAACCAGATACCACATAAAACAGGATATTTGAGTGTGCAAGCTCTCTGCAGTCCACATTCAGATTAAGCACACATTGTTTCCACCACTGCTTTTAAATCCATTTGCAGTAGACGGCAAAGGACCACATTATACTAAAAGACAGTGCATACTTTTAGATTGAGCTGTGTGATCACAGCTTCTAAATCTATTTTAAAAATAATGAGCAATGTCACTGCTGCATGGCAAAGCTAGCAACTCACAAAGTTCCTCTGGACTTGGAGCGAGATGGGAAATTAAGCAGCTCTAAGAACACTGAAATATTTTAATATAAAAGACAGCTGGCAGGTGGCTTATTGCTCTTGTTGCAGCATTTGTCTTTACTTCCAGCTATGATACTTGGCATATCTCTGCTGCTTTTAATCCTCAAAGCATTTTGCCAGTATTGAGGAATTTGTGCACCCCAACTGATCATCCCCTGGAACTAAGGCCTGGGTATCTGGGGGGATGTGCCTGTCCCCCATGAGGCATGCGTGGGCTTTTGTGTTTTAGCTGGTTTGTTCATCTCGGCTTTCTCTCTGCACAGCCCTTGCTGCTTTGCCCAGCAAAAGAGGGTGGGATTTTCAATGCCATCTCTTGCTGTGGCACACTGCTGGGCCTGGGTCCCACCTTGCCTGCTGCCCCAAGCTAGGTTAGCAGGTCAGACCTCTGCAGAAGAAGGGAGAAATAACTTCTGGATCAAATTGGAAGGACAGTGTTGTTGAAACAGTTGCTCTCCTTGACTGCTCTGGGGGCAGTTGTGTTCATCCCCTCTAAATAGACAATTTCAATTTTGGAGTTTTTTTAATCCTTCAGGTTCAATCCAAGCAATTGCAAATTGTTGAAGTAAAACCTTCACTAGCCTATCTTCCTGCTGTAATTATGAGCATTGGTCACGTTTCCCTCCTATTCCTGCCATGATTGAAAGTGTCGGTGTCGTTCCCCTCTGCCATTTCATGGGGGCAACAGAAAAAATGAGGTAAGACTGTGCTGTAAAACATCCTGACAGTCTACAGGCACTTTCTTAGCGACCCTTTTTTTGGTGGATGGTGCCTTAACTTCTTAGCCAGCAGCTGTGTTGGTTGTCCATGCATTTTCTCCAAGGCCCCCTGGAACTCTGCCCCATATCTGGGTGTTGGGCTGGCCCGGGGTGTTTGCTGAGGCAGGAGGGGCAGGGGCAGGGGAGGAGCGTGTTATTTTTAAGATGACTCTTGCTTTCAGGTCCTGATCGATGCTCTTTTGAAGGTCTGGGGGAGGAGAGCAGAAGGTGACCTGCTGGTTTTCCCCTTGCACTAATGTGTTTAAAAGGTGGCAGCAGCAGTGGGGGCGTGGGGGAACTTGACTGAGCCCAGCCTTCAGCGCGGTTGAAATGCAGACAAGTACCCTGAGCTTGATACACTTTCCAAGCTGTACAAACAACGTTTCAAAAGTCTGAAGTACCCAGCAGGGCAAGTCAAAACGTCCTTGAGCAACTTTGTATTTAGACAGTGATTCCTCTTTCCCTTTGATCACGAGGAAACAGATGTGTCTCCTCTCATGTGCGTGCTTGTGCACACCCCCTGATGTACACGCATTCCCTGTCCTTGTGCGGGGCTGCAGCATTTAGGGTACGCTGCTATTCCTCTTTGTTCTTTCTCATTACTGTTGTTGTTGGTTTGTTGGTTTTTTTTTCCCAGGGAATCTAAGTTGGAATTTAGAGAGGTCAGACTAAACAAGGTTTTAACTTACTCTCGCTCATTTCCTTATCTCTCTTTAACTTGGATAGAGTGAATAAAATTATATATAGCAAGGCTACCTTTAAAGAAAAGTATGCATATGTATAATCGATTCCTTGACTAGTTTTTTGGGGGGGAGGTTTTGAGCATTTGGCCTAAGTGGGCTGCTCAGTGAAATTTGTACATTCATAAAATAGCTGATTGAAAAGCAATATTTCAGATAAATACAAGCCAGCGATCTATCAGCGGTTGTAATAAAAGCTGGGCTTCAGGCTGTGATTTTATTTTGAAATAATAAGAATTGCTTTATTCTTTTTACTTGAGTTACCATGGTAATTCTGTCGTGTAGCAGTGTTATATTGATTTAGAAAGTGGACAGTAATATTTCTTTTGTGTTATTCTGTTTCTAGGGGTTGATTTCTAATTTCCACTTGGAGATTACTTTTATAAATTTCTTAAGTCCTTCCACTTTTTTCTCTAGCAGTGTAATTTTCCTCTCACACATTGCTATTTTCTGAGCTTATTGGTTTGCTCTTATTTTAAATTAAACTTGCTGGTTTCAAATATTGAAATGACATCTTTGTCTGTGTCTGTACTTTGGTTTAGCAAAATATTACAGTCTGCTGTTTTATGCTTAATAATTTAAGGGAAGCTTTATGTCTGCCATCAGTGGTTGTTGGTAACTCATGACTAAACCAACACAGAGCTCAAACCTCTGACATTTTAATACTGTGTAATGGTGCTTCCACCCTGCACACTGTTTGGGTTTTTCTTTAATCTGCCTTGTGTGTGTGCTAAAGAGAATGCCAATTAAATTCTGAAGAGATCAGGAGGAGTTTTTGGGTGGAGCTGGCTCTTGGCCACTTTAGGTCTCAGTCATACTTGAGAGAACCACTGGTTTTATCTATGGCACAGGTACCATTCCTGGCTACCCATATTTCTCTTGAAATTAAGAAGCTTCAAGTTTTCAAGCAGCAAAATTTTGACTTGTAAAAGTGCTTGTACACACTCAGTGTCTGGCAAAAAGTAACAAACTCCTTTAGCTCTGTACAGGATGGTTTTATAAGATTTTTCCAACCATTCTGATTCTGTGATACCTTAGCTATTGAGCACTGCTCTTAGATTGCAGCTGCTTTAAGAAATGACTGTCTAAACAGGATGTGACTGTTCCTTGTGGCATCTCTTTCTTTCTTTGTGAATGAGAAATAATGCTTCTATTCCAAACCTGGGAGAAGAGGGGAAATGAACCCCAAGCATCACTGTCTTCAGAAGTGGTATTTTAGATCCTGAAACCAAAGCCATGAATTCTGCTTTCAGACAGAAGTCGTTCAGATGGCCTTTCAGTGCAGAGGGTGGGATCACTACTTTGTGAGCACTGAGTACAGATTTCCTGGTCGCGTGAAAACACCACTGAAAGGTTTTGTGGTGCAAGTAACTGATGGGAGGGGGACTGAAGTCTGGTGCTGCTGCCCATTGGTTTCATTCCCGTGTGAGGCTTTCAATAGTAAGAAAAGGAATCCAGGAGGCCCAGCTGATCTTTTCTGGGATCACTGGAACCTCTGCAAGCAGGAATTACCGGCGGCTGGAAAGGGCAGAAGAGAAGCAGAAGGGTGGCTTGGACAGGTGGTGGTTGACCTCAAAAGGACTGGGGAGTGAAGGAGCTGGTGAAAGGCAAATGCAAGCCTGGAATGAATTGAACAAGAAACTGCTGATAAAGAGCACTGTTAATAACGCTGGACCTTGTCTACCATGGGTAAACTGCGGATCCCTCATGCTAAGGGACAGTAAATCCATGTGGAAGTAGGAGCAGAGAGGATGCTCATGAAGAGCAATCTGTGCTTCAACTCACCTACCTTTGCAAAATGAAGGCTGACTGGTCTGCCCTGTATAAGCACACTGGGAGGGAAAACACCAGGGAGGAAGGAAAATGGACTTTTTACCCCAAAACACTAGAACAAGTGTTTGGGAATGGCTAAGAATGTCTCTAGGCTAACAATTTAAAAGCTTCTGGCCTTCTGGTCTCTAGATCAGCTGTCCTCAGAGGATAGTGGAGGCACAAAGCTGACTTGCTTGGGTTAAAGAAAGGGATGGTGCAATAGCCTCTGGCTGCAAGAGCTGGGACTCACTAGCCCTTCTTGGTCATCAGTCCATGTTGAGGCATTTATGTCACAGCCTCTGAAGCTCTGTCAGTGTTTCCATATAAACCCCATATTTTCATGAACGTTCATTTATGGTGAAAGTCTGCACGTAAGATCCTGCCTGAGGTTACCTTTTTCTTTCCTATTAAATTTTTATAAACCCGTCACTTGGCTGGGAATTTTAGTTTTCTGTGAAAGTAAAATAGAAGGGGGGCCCTGATGGGGAAGCATGGAGGGTATAGTGTCATTTTCTTCCTCAGTGCTCCATTTAAAAATAAATAAATAAATAAGTAAAAAGGCACAAGCTACAATCTTACGGGTGAACTCCTTGATGAGAATGGCAAAAGCCATGTCTGCAGGTTCTGAACTTCTTCTCAATGATGTGATTTGGTTTGATCTGAGTGTGAAAATGCATAAGCAGCTGCTGTTCCCAGAAGTCTGCCTTAGCTTTTCTGTGTGCAGGTGTTGCCTGTGCTGTTCAGCTTGAGAGCAGTGATCCACAAAGTTTAAAACCTTCAAACAGGTCCTGACCTGTGAGGCTGTAATGGCCCTTGGAGCCTTTATGGCCCATCAGATGATGTCTGTTACACATTAGTCTGTAATAGCTCCAGAATAAATAACTTTTTTTTTTTTAAATCAGTAATTATATCTCTCCACAATGGAGTGCACAGCAGCTTCCCATGCTAAAACACTGTTTTAAAGTAATGCAACAAGAGACTGTTTAATGTCTCTGACAGTCTCAGCGCTGAGCACAGGTCCTCTGTTTTCCCTCTCCAGCATTTTCTTTCTCTTATTCCTTACTCATATTGCAGCAAATCCATGCTACCAGGGGCTGACATCTCACCCCAGATTCTCTGTGATGTGGTAAACAAATACCTCATACTATGGGTCTCCTCAAAATAATGATTTGGTCTTTCCCTATCACAGTTGCTTTTCAGGAAGAGCTTCAGCTGATAATTTGCAATCTTCTTAGTAGGGCTCTGTGCTCAGGAGAGCAATCTTGCCCTGGTAGGAGAAAGGACTAGATGATTTAATGGACTTTTTTTATAATCATTTCACTCTGTATCTGATCTTTTTGTAGGATGCACCGCTGCCTGCATCCTAAGTTGGGATTTGGGTTTGCAACCCCCTACCTAAAATATATTTTCTTTCCCTATGGTTCATTCAATTATAACTCTAGGATATATCTTCTGGGACTGAGTAATTGGCTAGGTCAGAAGTAATCTTTATTTTCACTAGAGAGATGTTTACAAACTGATGCTGTAGTATCTCTTTAAAACCCACTGAGAATCTGATTAAAGGCCTGAGGATCTTCTGCAAAGATTGCCTGCTCCCAGTTGACTTGAAAGGGTCAGCATGCTGTCACAGTTTCGACGACTTAGAATTAACTTAAGGCTGATTCAAATGCTACTCTCTGTGTACAGCATTGATTGGACTGCTTTCAGATGGCAAGAGGTAACTTTATCCTGCAGCATGTGTGAACTCCATTTAGTTAAAGAGGGAAGCTGAATGAATATGCTTGCTTGTGGCATGGGAGCTCAAAGGTGAACACGTTCTACCCCTTCTGCCCTGAATTAAATACTTTGGGGAGGGTGGGAGAGAAACATAATTCTTGTGGTAGCATGCTTGGGATACTGACTGCTGCAGCTGTTCCTCACCAAGTGCAGCTCCTAAGTATCACATCATCTTTCCTTCCCTTCCCCTTTGCACGGTCTACCCTGTGGGCTTGACCATAATGAGATGGGATTGCTTGTAGTGGAAATGGCAGCAGAGTGCTGTTTTGAATGGGAAAATAAACCCCAGACCAAATAAAGTGAGCTTGGTGCAGCATTACCACTGCTCCTTTTTCAGGAACTGAAGATTTTTAACCTGGTTTCATGTTAGCATTGGTGTTCAAAGGCACTGTGCATTAATGTGGGAATGACATGAATGGTGTTGACTCGCACCAGGCTGTGGGGTTTGTAGTGTCACACTTCCAGTTGCTAGCCCCGGAGTAGCTTTTAAAAAGGTCCTGCTGAATGCAACCACCTGACACGATGATGGGCTCAGTGGGAAGCAATTCCAGGCTGCAAACTGGTGTATTCCTGCACCATCAGGGTCTGGACCAAAGCAGGCACTGCTGCTGCTTCTGCTGCTGAGCCCATCGTGGGAAAGTTCTGCTGAGCAGCTTATGGAAAGAAAACAGACTGGGCTCATTGTGGTCAAGCCGTGCTCCTGACCTCCTGTCAGCCACCTCACCAAGCCAGTGGCTCCTCTAAATCACAGAGCACCCGGGGAAGGTGCCCCAGCAGCATTAAAACTTCAGCCAGGATGCCAGGACACAGGGCCCAGCTAGTACAAGTCAGTGAGCATCTTGCTGAAGGTGGGGATTCCTGATTTCCTGCCTGCTGTAGTGTCTGTTACGCTGAAGACTTTTCTGGTGACAGTCACGCACTGAGGCTCTTTTTGGGGTTTGATACAGGCATCAGTGCTGTTCCCAACTGAGCAACCTCGAGGGTCTGGTGCATCTGTGTTACAGAGATCAGATTTCCCTGGGCAGTTTCTTAGGAATTCTTCTGGATTGTCTTGGGGTGAGTGCAGTGTAGTTGTAAGCCGATATCTTAGCCTAACCAAAAACCTTGGTGTGTTTTTTTTGTTTTATTTATTTTTTGCTTTTTTTATCTCACAACTGTTGTAACAAATCCAAGAGGAAGAGATGCTGGAAATGCTGACAGGCTCTGAGTTAGAGCAAGCAGAGAGGCCATGGTGCAGTAATGTACTGCTCAGCTTTAATTGTGCCCAGTGCAATTTCTGTGTTCCCCGTGGGCACTTGGCAACGCTTGCATCCAGAGTTGCAATTTGCCAGTGGTCACTCTCAGAAGAAAAATAAGTGCTGGCAGGATCCTAAGTGAGCTGATGGCAATAGCAACTGCACCAGCCAAGGTAGAGGAAAAGAGAATGGTTTTGATGTCTCCTGTAGGTGACCAGCCATGAAGCCAGACAGTTTCTATCTGCAAGACTTGAAAAATGACACCAGAGGCTGACAGTGATGTCCTCACTTCACTTCCACTCCCAGGCTGGAGGGGCTGCTGCCTTGTGGTCACTGTAGTTTAGTTGTGGCATGTTTCACTGTACACAACTGAATCTATTTTCTGTACAATAAACAAAGCTCTGATTGCCTCTTTCTACAAATATTTTGGCCATCTTTTACCATTATAAACTTTCTACCAAATTAAACAATGCCTTGAACTAAGGAGCTGCGGGCATGTTGCAGCAGCCCCCGTGCTACACTTGATGGATACTTAGTGTTTGCTTCTGCTTCTTTCCATCCGGTCTTCTTTTAGCTCAGGATGGTTGGCTCCATCCTCATCACTGCACAAGCTCCAAGTGTTTTAGTCTCAAATGATGACTTGCTTCCCACCCCCCTCCCATCCCAAGGAGATAGATAAAAATTTGAGTTCAGCAAATCCCTTGCCAAATCCTGATCTGTACTTAAGGTTTCTCCATGTGTGCTGTTGTCATCCAGCCTGTGAGCTTGCAGCACTGGCTCTCCAAAGAATGCTCCTTCATGATGCTCAGTCAAAGAAAGCAAATACTTCTTGGTCTTGGCTCAAGTTTCTATTAGATCTACAGAACAAGTCAGTTGTGGAGATTATTGTGCTGGCCCCTGCTAGGAGGGAGAGTCATGTGAGTTGTTACAGTACCAGCTGTGAACAGTGTGACAAGTCTCATTCTGTTTCAATTAAATGAAGACTCTTCAAATGGTATTAACCTAGTTAAAATTTTGCTTATCAAAGCAAGATCTGTAAAGCAAGCCAGGTAAGTGCCTATTACTGTTTGAAGTTGTATGAGCATGCAGGAGGAGGAGTTGATTTTGAACTTTCCTCACGCTGCATATCATGATCAAGCGCTTGAGGCAACTTTAACATCTGAATGATTTCGTCATTAAAGGAGTAGTGTTGATAGCAGGGCTGTGTTTACTCAGCATTTCCCTGCCAGCTCTCAGAGCACTCCTTCCACTTAAGTGTTTACCCTTGAGTTTAGGCGAAAAGCCTACACAGTGAAGGAAAGGTCTTACACATCCTGTGGATGCTGAATGGCAGTATTTTCATGAAATAAATGCTGAAAATGCTTCTGTGCCCTGGAAAAAATCACTAAAGACTTCACGTAGGAAGAAAAACCCAACAACACTTGACCGTGCTTGTGTTCATATTTGTTTGGTACTATGCTATGTAGGGCAGTGTATGCTTAGAGAAGAGCAAGAAATAATCTCTGAGTTAGAATGTTTGAATTAAGCATCAAGAAAAAGGTTGAGGAGTGCAATGTGAGTAAAGTAACATTCACAAAATAGCAGCATTTTGGTAATCTGTGGTGGAATGAAATTCTGGTCTCCAGATCTCAGGCCTGAATGCTGCTTGCTGAATTGCAAAAAAACCTTGTGAGTTCATGTGATTCTTGCTTCAGTACCAGACCCCAGGGCAGATCAGCATGGGTGCTGGCTGTCAGTCTGATTCCAGTTTACTTTGGAGTAAGATTTTGTGTTACACTGCGTCAAACGCTAACCTGGTCAAGGCTTTCCTTATCGCTTGTGCAACTTAGTATATCACGCTCACCTTCCCCCTTGCTGGATTTACTCTGCTGTACACTGTGTATTATTGCAAAGTGCTTTTCCTCTAAAATAGAGAAAACCAATTTGGGAACAATGCACAAACCAAATAAGGCACATGACAATGATTTAAAAATATTAGCAAAATTATATGCAACAAAACACGTAAGTGTCTTTGGAAATGTGGAAGTAAACTGGATCTCTGTGTTTGGCAGGAGATAAGTGTAGTCGCCAAGGAGGGGAAGAGGAGGAGAAGGGCTTGCATGGGTTGAAAGCAGGACATGCTGGGGTTTTGTGAGTTTCTGCTATTACTGGTTCCAAGTCAGAAGAACTGATACAGAGGCAAACAGAGGTTGTGTGGAACCTGCCATTTTTAAGATATACATAGAAGAATATTTCTAACTACTTAAGGGTTTGTCAACATTTGGTCTTTATTTTACATGATGACTGATCAGCTATTATCAAGATTTGTGTGGGTTTGGCTGGTTTTGCATAGGGTGCCTCATAGGAACTGGATCCAGCAGGAGACCTGGGAGCTGGTGAGGGTAGCACTCCTCTTCTCTGAGGGCTCAAAAGGGTGACTTCATGTCCTGTTCTGCTGTGGGGTAGTGGAGTCCTTGCAAGCACTCCGTGCCTCTTGGTGGCTGTCCTGTGGGATGCAGTGCAGAGGGAGCTGGTGGTGCTGCTGGCACTAGGTTGGGAGCCAGGATCCCCTCTTTCAAGCTGCAGGCAGCTGATGACACCCCACAGACAGCCCCCAGCCAGGGCCAGGGTGTCCCACACCCTCACCAGCTCTACCTCACCTGAGGTGCTTGGCTGGAGGTTGTGTCTTGCTCCTGCTTGCCAGTGCATGGCTGAAGGGCATGGCTGGTGTGTGGAATGAAGAGAGGGAGTGCAGAGACCTTCCCAAGCTCTGTGGCAGAGCCTCTTTGTCCCTGTTGTAGCCATGGTGCAAACCTGGAGATGAATCCGTTTGCCTTCTGCATCTGAGGAGCACTTTCTTCTTTATACCTCCATCTTCCCAGCTTCTTTCAGACATCCATGTGGCTCTGTACTCATCCTGCCTCTTCAAAAGACAGAAATCTTCATTTCTGCCTCCATTTTTGAAGAGCTGAGATTCTTGAGTCCTTGAATCATTTGACTTGCCCTCTGCTATGCTGCCTTTGCAGCATCCCTTTTATATAATCACCGCAGCTCACAGTATTCTGTAATACAGCCCCAGTCCTCTCTCTAATAGACTGCTATGATGTCCATGACTTACATCCCTGAATTTTCATTACTGCTACAAAGACTTTTATGCACTTTAAAAGGGAACAGATGGATTCTTCCCTATTTTGGAAGAGATCATTCGTGCCTGTCCACCTTCTCAAGTTCACCTATTTTCATTACTTTAACTTAAAATGATTTGTGGAGCCTTCTGAGCTCTCAAAATTAAACTGGAGCCTGAATAAGATTTGAACCTAGATTTCCCTCATCTAACCTAAAGTAGATGATAGCTTCAAGGGAGGACCTAGAGAATAGTTCATTTTGGTTATAGTTCAAAACAGTAGTCAGTCTGTTCTTTCCCACTGTGCTCTTTCAGAGTTGTTCCAAGGAAGCTCACAAAGAGCCCTTCTGAGATTGAAGTGGGAACAAAGTGCTAATTGTTAAATTATCTTTTATCCCCCCAAAACCTAAGGAAAATCATCTGAAGGATGTTAGTTGCATACAGAGTATTTCTGTCTCCATCCAGTGTTAAGTAGTCTGTTTTAGAAAACCTTTATGTTTTGTTCTTTGCAGCTCTCAATAGGCTTTTGCTCTCAAACAATATGGACTCTAGCAGGTGGCATTTTTGGCAAATGACCTCTTCTCAATACCAGGATGTTCAGATGCTGGCCTTTCTCATCTTTTTCAGAACTGTTAAAATAGGAGGTGAAGGGCAAATGTACTGCTAATAGGGTGAAGATGCACTAAGATCTTAGACCGGAAGAAAATCAAAATATTGGTTTCCAAAGAATTGAGTTGCTGATGAAGAGCGTGGTCTGATAGCTGGGTGTAGGAGCTGGCAGCACTTCTCTCTAGAAACAAATGACGCAAACTTACAAGAGCAGGTCCTCTGCTGTGGCAGAGGTTAATTATACGAGTGGTTCTGCAACTCGCGGCTTTTTCTTCTGCGCGCTGCTCACATTTGCCTTTCTGACGTGAACTGCAGTAATGTGCACAATTCATGTGTCTCTGTCTGATTTTGGTTAATTGTAGTAGTAATTACTAATTTCCAACCCTTGACCCGCTTTTTTAATCGCATTTTTTAAACGATCTTTTTGTGCCATTTTAGAATTTGGTGTTTGGTTTTTAATTTAGATAAATTATGCTAAAATGTTCTTGAGAGAGCTGCACGCTAAGGTCAAAAGCTTTATCTGCACCATGCCCATTTTCTCTAACCTATTTTAATAATCGTGGCTGCTTTCTTTAATGGGTAGCTTTTGTTGAACTATGCTAAATCTGTCCTGTTTAGACCAGGCTGCTGATGTAGCAGTAAAACAAAGTGCTGCGGAGCGGCCCTGAGGCTTCAGGATCTCCACATGGGTTGGGGAGCTTCTAGGGCTGGATTTCCTTCTTCCTCCCTCCTTCTCTCCCTCCCAGCCCATCTCACAGCACGTCCAGCTCCTCTAACCTGAAGCCTTTCCCTCCCCTTGCCCCTGTAAGTAAGAGGGAGATGCCCTCAGCTGCTGGTGGTGGCCGGGGTCGCTCGCTGTGCTGATGGCACCAGCCTGGGCTGTGGGAGAGCTGTCTGGGATGACCAGCCACATCCACCTCCCGCCGGCCACTGCTGCGGGGAGGTGGCCCTTCATCCCACAGATGAGCGATGACCGTCGTGAACAGCAAGGGCTGGTTGTCAGCCAGCTCGTGGTCTCAAAGCTTTTAGGAAGTTTTATCCCTGTGCTCTCCCCGTGCTTAGCAGTGGGTACGTGTATTTGCAGGTGGAGGCACGGTTTGCTTTGGCTCTGTGAGGTAGATTGCAGCAGGTTTCATGCAGACTGGTTTTCCTGCCTTTCTCCTGTCCCCTCCTTATGCTTTCGACGGGGAAAGTTTAACAGGGTGCAACGTTTTCAAACTTGGAAACAGGTATTAAAGAGTAATTAGCTGGCCGGCCTCCCTGGATAAAACAGAGAAACCTTGCCAAAGATCTTCTTGTCTTTAAACATTTGTACAAATCTCTTGTCAAATATAGAAGTAATTGCCTTTTTCCCCCTTTCTTTTTCCTCTCTCCTCAACCACTTTCAGTCCTGCATCTGGTTTAATATAATGGGTGTTTGCATGAATGGCTTAGTTAGACGGGGTGGTAATAAAACACTTTAAATTTATTGTGACATTTGGATTTAATTAAAAAGTACACACTTAGAAAAGTAAAACATAATGTGTAGAAGGAGTCAGGAAGGTTTTTCTCCTTTTCTTCCAAAAAGCTAATTAGAGTTGTATTTTAAATTGTTTATGTGCTGCTAATCATTGTAATAAATCATTTATACTGAGAAAGACACACTCTAATGTGCTTGTGTAACTGTTTATGCTCTCAAGTTTCTATCATGAACAAATTGATCTGGAAGTGAATTTATTAACCACTAGGGAAGAAATCATTAGTGCTTTCTCTAAATATTCCCCAGGTACACTTTTATTATAGTAGTTTACTGTTTTAACTAAAAGTAACATTACAGGGCCTTGGTTTAATTATGATGCAGATTGACTTTCCATCATTTAAAAGGAAGGAAAACTGCCTTTTTGCTGGTTAGATACATCTACTTTGTATCTGCCAGAGCACCTTACAGTTTCCAAAGGTTTTTCGCTGAAAAAAAATTGTAAACTTGAGTGGGGACTTTATGGAAGTTTAAAAATACTCCAGAAAGTTTAATCTCTTTCATCTACCTGGCTTTTGATAAAGGATTTTAGGTAAGTGTAGCCTGTTAGGTTAAATCTTTTGCAGCTGGCAGCACATTTACACTTACAAAGCAACTTGGTGCTTTCAGAGTGCTGGAGACCACTTGAAATCTTTTGGAAATAACCTGTGCTGCTGGTTCCCTGTCACCAGTGAAGGCATCCATGCAGAGATTTTCACATGCACAATCAGTGGCAGAACTGCAATTATAATCTGAGATTTTGTGGTTCGTGGTGCAGTGCTTAATCCAAACTGGAGAGCTGCTGGCTGGGGGTGAGGGAGAGCTTCTCTACTTGGAGGCGTTGCTGACTTAGTTTTCAACACTTGTACTTCCCCCGTGGTAATAAATTGCATTTCCCACCCTGCCCAAGAAACCAGATCTGGGCATTGAAGGCTCCAGTTAACGCTAGTAGGTTTTGTGGGTGCTTTTTAAATTTAGCTGCTATTATTTGAGTACTGAATTATTTATTTACAGGTCTAGCATCAGGCCATTGGGTGGGAATACCCACAACATGTAGATTTATACAGTTGAAGTGGTGGTTAGGCAGTTTTATTTGAAGTCCTCTGTAACTTGATGGGAAGGTTTCGTTTTCTATGGGGTATTCTTAATTTTAAATACAACAACAACAACAAAAAAGCCAAACAAACAAAACAAATCAAAGAATACTCACAAAAATCTCGCCCAACAACAAAACTAACCACTGTTCCAATTTTTGGAACAATGCAAACATTCTGCAGCTCTTACCAGCAGAGAAAGCAGAGTGAATATGAGTAACATTCTTCTTTTAGATACATATATTATTTGGAGGTGACTTAAAAAGGAGAGCCAGGACGATGCATGTGGAGTCCATGAGAGGCAGCTGCAGAAGGCAGTGGCAGCAGGAGAGGAGTGAAGACAGGATTATTCTGGAGCCAGATGCAAGAACTGCCTGCACATTCACGCAGGAGCTTTCCAAAACCACTTGGTGCGGGAGCTGCAAACCCCTGTGCTGAGCTGCCTCGGGGATTCCTGCTCTCCCCTGCTGCACAACCTTGCTGGGGCCGAGCGCGTGCTCCCACCCCGTTTAAAGGTTCGGTCGGTCTGTGTGTGAGCAGTCTCTGTGTCGGTGGAGGTGCATTGGCTGCTCAGCCATCCACAGGTGGTGGCTGGGAGTGCTGGAAGGATTTGATGGCTGACGTACGTGCTCACACGTCACAGAGATGACCTGTTGCCTCGGAGAGTTGGGCACTGCAATACCTTTGGGCCTTAAGTACCTGCACCTTTTTTTTTTTTTTTTTTTTTCCCCAAATAGGATCCTTACCTTGTCATGGTTGAGTTAATGTTATCTTTTCCTCTTTAGCCTCAGGGAGGCTCAAAAGTGACAAACGTTTGTGTGTCAGTCCTGGCCATGTGCATGCTGTGCCACCAGCAACCTGTGCGCGTGTGTGTGTGTGTGTGTGTATGTGGGAAGGATTTATTGGTGCTTCAATTATGACATGTCACTGAAGTGCCTTTTCATTTCTAGATTTTCCCCCAAACATGTAGTTTTTGCTTACAAGATGAAGGTGTTTGTTCTCTGTCTCCTTTTATTTTGGATGTTTAAAATCCAGTAACATTACATACATTTTGCTGGCAAAGTGTGAATTTTTTTGAGACTTCTTGCTATTTGTTTTCCCAGAAACCTACTATACGGTGTTCTGCCACATTAGGTTTCTCTAATAATTCATGGGAGGATGTGATCAAGATCTATTACTGCCTCTCGATGTGGTCGTCACCTAATTTCATGAGGAGCTGTAGTGGCGTTTTCCTTTGCTGTTTGCAGGTTTAAATCTGTATTTTGAAAGCCTTGCTGTACTAACCAGGCTTCAGAACTGTAAGGAATCAAAGGACACTGTATGTCTTCTAGAAAATGTGGAATTTTTTTTTTTTTTTGGTTGCCTTTGGATCCTTTTATGGCCATTTTCAGAGCAAAATAAAAGAACTTCGGTCATTTTGTATTCTGCTGAAACTGACACTTAGAAATGTAAACGTGTCTATCAGAATGCCATTAATTGAGAATAATAAACGTCCTTTTATATGCAAAGTCTTTATATAGAGGTGACTCCTGCTGGGATTCCTGAAGGCATTTTTCCTTCAAAGCACAAATATATCAGCACTTAAAGCAACATTTGATATCCTCTTGCCGTTTGTGTGGCCTGAGCCTCTGTGTTGCCATGACTTCTTTTTCTTCTCTCGACACTTTACAAGATGTTCTGTATCCAAATGTGGACCATCTCTGCAGAGGTGTCCCTGAATTAATGGAACTCAAAAATTGCCAATGGCAGTTTTATAGAAAGTCCCAGAGTTCAGAGCTGGCTTGTCCCTTGACAGACAGAGGGAGAGGGAAGGGAACCAACGCAGCCACGTAATAAATGTAGTGAATGGAACAAAGCTGGTGCCCGTTTACCCCAGTGGAGCCGATGAGGACAAGTTGTTCTCTGACACCACTTGCTGTGCCAGAACAGCTTTTGTGTGCAGGCTGCTCGTGCAGCTTTGGGCCTGCGTAAGAGTGTGAAAGCATCTTGAATGATACAAGCATGTGTCTGCAAGCTACTTAAATATGTGGCCTTGGAGAACAAAAACTGTAGGTTTTGAAGTAGAGCCCTGTTGTAATTCCAAACTTTCTTAATAATCTTGGCACACAGTGGCCTGGTGAGATTTAACACCTGCCATTTAAGCTTCGTTTTGTCTTCTTCCCTGTTAAAAATTCCTTGCAATTGGGCACGAAATCACCTAGGTTGGTCCTTCTACTTAAGACTTTTAAGATGTATGAGAGTGGTTCTGGATTGCAGAACTGCTGGCGGAAATTGCCACTTCAAAGTTTAGGATAAAAATGAGGCAAACCCTGTTCACGCTGAGTAGCAGTGAGTAATAGTTCTAATATATTAAGGCTGTGTAAGGGGCGAGGACACAGGTTTGCTCCGATTTTGTCATGTGGAATGGGGAGAAGTGGTCCCTTGGTTTAACTCTTCCCTGCGCTCCAGAGAGGGTAACATGCAGGTGCCTGTGCTGGTTCAGACCCTACCAGGGTGACACATAGTGTTGCAGCCTTCTGGCTCAAGGAAAGCCACCAATGGAGCTGTGGTGAAGCCATCTATGAAAGGCATGTCAAAGACTGATCATTCTCTGGTGTTTATAATGCAGAGCATCTGTCTTGAATGCTAACTTCCAAAATATTTTTCTGTGTGCTGATGATGTGATGGTAACTGTGAAATGCAGCTTTACTATTTTTAATGCTCTATAACAAAAACAAGAGCTCAGGGGTATATTAATATGGTAATACATTAACATAAAAGTACACCTTTTTCCTGAAAAAATAGGCATTCCTCCCACCACAACTGAAGAGCAGAGAGGATATTGTCAGTGGAGGTTTGCATATTGTACTGCTAGTGTATTTTGACACTAGAAACTGAAGAAACGGGAAACTAGATACGTCTGGGGAGTAACTACTAATCTAAGTGTCAGGTTTGATACTGGCAGACTCTGTGGAACCAGTAGCTCAAATCTCCAGAGGGCTGGCGGAGCCCTTGACCTTCGATAGCAGCAGATGAACTGTTGTTACTGCTGAGGGTTGATCTTGGAGAGAGGGATGGGCAAACCGCAAGCATGGAGGTGGTGCCTGTTTTGCATAGATAGAGGAGGTGTCAGAGCACTAATACATCGGAAGGGTTTCCCCTGATTTTCTTGGCTGTTTCAATAGTTGGCTTTCTGTTGGCTTCACATCTCTCTGGAGATGGACACGTTTCGCTCCTCAGTTCTACGATTGTAATATGGGGCTCTCTAGACAAAAGATGTGCAGTGTCAGCACTGGGAGCTTATCTTGAAAAATCAACTTTTCTGGTTGCTCAGGACGTAGGAATAGTTTGTGGTGGAGCTTATTAAAATAAAAGTAAATGCTTTCCAACTACCTGATTCGTATCATTGGTGATGTCATATAACAGTGACAAGGTTTTGCTTCCCAGAGGTCAGAGATCAGCTGTAGGCCTTTCAACATGAGATACATGTCCATCACTCAAAGCTGGCCACAGTCCTGTTGACAGATGAGAGAGAGCTTAGCAAGTTCGATTCAGAGCCATCTTACTGGTGGTACACATGGAGAGAGGCTGAGGGAACGGGGAGAGAGAGGAGAAAACAACAGGGAGATGGCACCACTGGGGGTTTCAGAGACAGCTGAGCCGAACTCTTCTCAGAGGGGAGGAGAGGTTGTCACCTGGGAGAGGAATTCGTGCCAGGAACCTCCAAGGGAAAATACCCCTGTCCCAGGCAGCTGTCAGCACGGGCAGACAAAGGCACGGCGGGACAGGCAGTGGAGGATACAGCGATGGTCCTGCTACAGTGCTGGGAGGAGGGATCTGCCACTCCTCTGGTGGTGCCTGATGGACCTGTTTGGGAGTGGAGCTGGATTTCAGCTGTGGTAGGTTTGGGAATGAAGTGAAAATAAGGCTGAACCTGCATAAAAAGTGAGAAGTCTCTGGAGAAGTCTTCTGCTGTTTAATTCTCTGAAAGCAGAGCGGCAATTGCACACCCGGCAGTTGCTGTGAAATTGCTGCTACAGATAACCAAAAATGGGATAGATTTTTTCACTTGGACTTTAGGGTGCCTGAAATGCAGAGATCTATTCTTTTTCACCCAATTCCTGTTTGTAAGCAGTTCCGTTAAGGACCCAAATGGATCTTGAGCTTTGGAAATCCTCATTCACACACTTCCATTAGGTATTAGATTTGGAGCAGATGTTATTTTTCCTTATCAGACCTTCGGTTCACTGTGAATTAGGAATAAGGACACTGGTGGTCTTTAAAAATGAAGCAAAGTAAATTAAGATTTCTGTATGCACATTACCACTTCAAATACTGTTGGCACACACACACACAAAAAAAAAAAGACCTCCTAGCACTTGAAGTAACAAACCACTCATCTCACGCTTTGCTGTGGCAGATCATGGCTTGCTTTAAAGTAACATTATTTTTCCCTGTGCTTAGATAATTTAGACACTCCTCTGAGAAGAGGTACCGCATGGAGTGCAGTAGAGCTGAGGTAGATTGGAGAAAAGGATTACATTTTGCATGTGGAAGCAATGAATGTAGGCTGCAGATAAACGACATGGGTTTAGAGCAATCACTGCTGCTGCAGCCTGATTATTTTTCTCAGGGACAGGCGCTGGCTCTCCCCTTACTTTGAAGGACTATGGTACTTGTGGCCGCACCATATTTTCTCTAATGTTGGTGCTGACTTCTCTTCCTCCACTTCCTGCCTGCCTCCCTTTCTCACCCAAAGGTAGGATGCTGTGATCGTGGACCTTCTGAGTCTTCAACAGTGGCAACAGGCTGCTGCAACAGGTTATGCCAAGGGCAGCCCGTGGCCTATCCCAATACCCACATCGTGTACTTCATGCATATCAAAGCATCTGCTCCAGAGCTTTAAACACGAGCGTTGAGAGAGGCTGATGCGTCTTTGGGAGCAACTGGAGCTAGGAGTAACACAGGGTGCTTCTTTAGGTTAATAAGCCCATGTTTGTAGCTGTTTCCTCACCAAAAGGTGTGCTGAGAGCCAGCTGGGATTGCTTGCTTGACCTGTGCAGTAGAGGAGAGCATGGCAGGGCTGGATACGTGTGCTGGGAAACCAAAGCTTGGGCCTTGTGTCCCAGTTGGATGTCCAGCCACATTTCTCCAGGACTGCATTTGCTTTATCAACAGGCGAGGCAGGGAAAGAAGGAATATAATACGATTTCGAAGTAATAAGGTGGACTTTGCAGCAGCCTTGCCCTTAATGACTTTTATTTTCACAAATCTCATTTATAGGTATTTATAATCTATGAGCTTTTTCTTGAAATACCACAATATTTGTAGCTTTTTTCTTTCGAGGGGGAATAAATTACCTGGTGTCGTTTGATACTGGTGGATAAATTTTCTTTAGATTCAGGTTCTTGAACTCGTGGAAAGACTGTATAGCATTGAAACACTAGGAATTAATTTAAATAGCCAGTGTGAGGTGAAAATGCTCCCTGTGCTTTAATTGGCATGGCCTGGTGAAAGCCAGTTCCCAGGCTGCCTCCCTCACTAACTGCCCACCTCGTGGCAGATTGACATAATTCTCCCGTCCCTGGGGAACCATAATAGAGCACTCCCTGAAGTGCTCAAAATCCCAAAGGGAAATAAGGATCTCTTTTTTTTTTCCTCCTCTATCCTTTTTTTTTTTTTTTTTTTAAATGGGGTTTCTGGAGTGCTTATGTTCATCCAAAGGACTGTGGCTATTAAATAGAGGGGTTTTAAAGGTTCTTCTAATTGCCACGCTTCCTCCCTCTCCCCCCTATTAAGTGGCTTTGGACAGTTGCAGAACTTTGATTTCAAATTTGTCTAATCTCTTGAAATATCTAGGTAGGGAAAACTATTGTAACTGAAAGTGGCTCTGATTCTTTTTTTTCCTTTCTTCCATTTTAATAGATATGTTTAGTCTACTTTAAAAGCTTTCTGGAGAACCTTTTCTAAATGGCTAATTTAAGCTTGTCAGGTTTTAATTATAATCTCTCTATACACAAGTTAAGATGCTTAATGCTAGTGAAAAGTTCTGAATACAAAGCAAACCTGTGTCAAGTTGCAGAGCACTCTTACCCGTCTTAATTGCTTCTGGTCTGAACTTTAACCTTAACTCTCCCATCTGTCTTACAAATTCTCTTCTCTCATCACAACCACTTTCTTTTCTGTAGAGTGCTGAGGATCTGTCTTAATTCAGCAGGAGTTTTAGTCTGGAAAAAAACTGCCACCAGGCTGTGGATGTTCAGCTCTTTCTTTATGCCACTGCAGCATGATGCCCGTTCCTGGAGTGCAGCCCTGCTCTCCTGGATAGCCCAGAGCATCCCCTCACCCCTGCAAGAACGGGAGTGCTTGTGGGAGATGGGCTACCTCAGCCACAGGAGAAGTGCCCTGGATCCCAAATGTCCTGACAGCTTCTGGTCTCAGTTAAAATCTCCTCCCAACAGAATCAGTATGGGTTTTTTTCCTTTTTTGTTAGCAGTTTATTCCTTTCTAGGACTGTTGTCTGCCTCGTTTTCTAGCTGTGACCCAGCCTTTGTGGCAAAGGTTAGTTGCATCTTTTCCTTAGATAAGAATGAGTTTCATTCAGGCTTAGAAAATTAGCCTTGAAAATACTCAGTCAGTGCAGATTCCTTCTGGAGAGTGCATTTAAAAGTTTAAATCCAAAATTGATTTGGAAGTGCTCTAATCTAAAATAACCCTGATGTTAGCATTGTTGTCTGCAACTCCTGCTAGCCCTGGCGTTCCGGTTCAGCGCGTTGGCACACGGTTCCCTGATGCTGTGAAATTGAGACTCATCTGGAGATACAGCCTTTTCTAAAAAGGATTGCAGGGCACTTAAGGCTCCTTATTTCATTAGTTCAGTGAAGGAGTTCTTTTCAGCAGTCAGGAGTCTCATGATGAGGTGGACGAAAACTGAGCAAATCAAGCAGCAGACACTCCCGCGGAAATGGAGCGGAGGAAAAGCTGCTCAGTAGGTTTTTTGGCCCGGAAGTGTGGCATTTTTGGAGCTGAAGGTTAGTGGTTTAGAATTTCTTTTTAGTCTGAGGTTTCAAGCAAAGCATTAGTAGATACATATCCGGGCCAGACTTCAGGATCTACATTTCAGGAGGCTGTCAGTTCTGCACACTGGGCCAGGTCATATGATTATTATTTTTTCGTTGTTTCTGACCAAGTGTAACCATTGGCATCTCCACGTATGTTGGTGAGGGTTAAATGGAGCATAAAGAACTGAATTGAAGAGCTGGCTTTCACTTTAAGGGGATCGGTTGCTGCATGAAGCAGTGGTAATGATCCAGAGGAGCAGGATGCATCGAGGAAAAGGGTGAAGTGTGAGTACCATCCAAAGTGCAGGCAGCAGGTCATAAATTCTTGTAGTGGTGGGGGTCTGAAATTCAAGGAATAGGATTAGAGAGCTACAGTAGGTTAATGAAAATGGCTCCCTTAGGATCAGCTTGAATTCAACTCAGTGGTCAATCGTAAGAGGAGGAATGTCTTGTGCAATTCCAGCTTCTCATCCATATTCTGAATATTGTGATGCTCCTGAATGCTTAATAGAGTAGAATATGCTCTGTTATGATATACTTCATATGACTTCTAAGATGCTTTAATGCAAACTAAATGTCATGCTAACTTGCCCCAAACCCTTAGTGCTCACTTTATGCTGGAATATATGGTGAATTGCAGCAGAGTTTTCAAGGCCTTTCTTGGACATTTCAAAAAGGAAAAAAAGGAACAAAAGAAAAACTCTTGGAATTTTACTTGTGTCTTTCCTGTTGTCCAGGGTAATAGCGCTCAAATCCTGCCTCTATACGTCACCTCGAAGGAACTCATTATAGAACGAGTATACAACAGCCAAGAAACCACTTTTCATTCTTATCAGCGTATTTTCTTGTAAAGGAGGGCAGCATTAATGGCCAGCTGTGGCTTGTGAGCCCTGACTTAATCAGAAGTGAATAATAAAAATTAATTTGAGGCATATAGTTACTAGCCAACTGCAGCTATAACAAATGTTTAATGAACAGCGCTGCACTGGGGTCTGCATACCTCTTCCTGGGAATGAAAAGGGAAATGTTCAAGAGCGGGACTTTCTCTGTCCTAATTGCAGTAGCAAAATGGGGTAGAGTAAAATCTGTGGAAGCAAACTGTGGCTAAGTAAGGCTTAAGTTAGACCTGAGAAAACAGAAGAACAGAAACAATGAAGTATTTAGCCTCTGCTTTCTCTGTCTTCTCTATCTTCATGGTGTTAAGAGAACAACAACTTTGGTTGATATTTTTTGCAAGGTACAGCAAATTCTCTCTGACAAGCACCACACTGCCCTTTATCTAGTCTTGAAATATTAAACTGTCTTTGGCAAAGCTGTTGAATGAGAAAGGTGCTGTGCTCTCTGGGATCAGCTCTGGGAGGGGAAGGATCCTTCCTGTTGGTGGTGGGCTGTATTTTGTATAAAACATCTTGGGTCTTTGTTAAACTACATGCAAGGCCAGGATATCCAGGAACCTCCTGTAGTCTGAGCATCTGCACCACAGAAGTCATGGAGTTTTGTCTGGTCCTTCTCAGACAGCATCTGTACCTGAGCAAAATGCTCTCTGGTCCTCTTTCTGGCTTCTGCTGGAAAGGGCAAGACCGTTCTGCCTCTCCATCCCACCTGAACTCTCCTCTGCCTCCCAACCACCTCTGAGTGCATACAGGAGTTTGGAAAGGAGCCAGGCAAAACCTTTAGGAGCTGGTAGTAGGACTTTCAAGGTAATTTCAAGCCCCTGGAGTCTGGCTAGGCACTCCTTTAATGACTGCAGGTGCTGATAAATCCAGTAAAGTTGCACGAGATGTGAACCGTTTTTGACACCTCTCCTAAGACTTGTTCATGTGCAGCTGAAGCTTATCAAAGCAGCTCCACAAGTTCCATGGCCTTTTGGGAGGTTGCGTAGCGTCACTCAAAACTTCAGGGCTTGCAAAAGGTTAGGGGATTGTTTATATCCGCAGTGATACAAATTCCACTTCCTAAATCAGTATTTATTTATTGGTTAACTTGCACAGTGCTCACCAATGCACAACTTGAGACTGAGAGTCTCCACACTGAGAGACTTAGCGTGGGCACTCGGCGCTGTGACCATCTCAGCCTCTCTGTGCAACAGGAAAAGCACACCACTTGGATAAATTGAGGTGGGGAAGAGACGGGATGCTCTCTTAACCTTGGTTTTCCTTTGCTGCTTGCATGAGACAAAATTCCAGTCTGCTTTATTTTTTAAGTCAGCAAACTGATTATATATTGTAAAAGATCAGTGTTTTCATGGGTGAGTAGTAATTACTGAGTAATGGCTTAAAACATTTCCTGAAGGAACATAAAGCTGTTTTTAAAAGTCAAGAGTACATTAAAAGGATTACCATGTAGATTTGATTTTTAGATAACACTAAAATGGATCCCAAATGGACTTATGAAAAGGGATGCTATCTCTTTAATGGAAAGTGCATGGTCTGACAGCTCAGCATGCAAATGGTCCTGCAAAGGACTGTCTGTTGTGTTTTTTCCTTTCAACAACAAGACAAGGAAATAGCTTGCCCTTCTCCTTTCAACTTTTAATAGCAGATGGGTTGCTCTGGTTTTGCTAGGAAAGGGAAAAGAGGATAGGTTTGGCGGATAACTGCATCTTTCTAAATCACTAGGGAAGTGTATTTCACGACTTCTAGAAGGTCAGACAGCAGCAATTGTATCTCTTACACAGATTGCATTAAGTAGATAGATTCTCTCTGCATTCTCTATAGGCAAACCTCTACTTGCCTCTTACATGCAAATAAATTTTAGTTGTAGTATATTTATTACACTAATCTTGTGCAGGGCATGATCATCAGTGCTTGGCTTGGCAGTAAGTTTGGACAGGGGCAGGAGGGGCTGTTAAATTCATACTACAATAACTTGCAATCACTATAGCATTTCCTATTTCAGAGTTGCCAGCCCAACTTTCTGGTGATTGATGGTGTAAAATATGCTTTTGGCCTGGGTAGGATTTCTTCTAGAAACATTTAAAGGAGTATATTCATATTTCATTAAATACAGAGCACCCGGATTCCAAATTCTTTTGTGGTATTGAGCAAATTACTATAGGCTCCAAAAGTCCTGAGAAATTTCTATAAGCCTGTGAAAGCTTTAGATTGGATAGTCATCATGGCCTGCATTAAGGGCTGTGACAGATTGCTTCATCAGTGTACACAGAGCAGAACATCAAATGGCCATTTGGCAGTGGGCACTGAAATTCTATTAAGGTTGCCGAAAGCTTAGGTTGACATTGTATATGTCTGCAAAGAGGCAGAAGAAAAGATGATGATGATGATGATTGTGCAATGATATAGTTCTATTCTCCTTAAAATATTCACATATATAGCATGCCAGATCTATCAGGGTGGTGTTAATGTTTCCCTGCTAAACCTGAGCTCTGCTGCATCGCACATCTTTGCTTATGTCTTGAAACCTCAGTGCGTTAAACTGTCCATTTTAACTGGAAGGTGAGAACTGTGTAGTATTACACGTGTGCCTGGAAGTAACTGAGGAGTTTTTACTTCTCGAACACTCTTTGGGATATTTAACTTGATATAAGGTTTTTCTATCTGAGTTGCTTGCCTTTTGGAAAAGGGGAGAGAAGCAAACCTCTCCCTGTATTTAATTTTGGTACATAGGTTATTCTTACAAGAGCTGGAAAGTGACGGATGAGTCCTTACCTTTGTGACCATTTGACTCAGAGACTCTTCTTCCATTGGTTTGCTTTCGACACCCAAATGCACTAAATAGACGACTTTTGAGCTCAGTGTCATTTCAATGGTCACCTGCAAATTTATGGAATATAGAGGAATATGGGATGAATTTCAGGCTAGTCATCCCTAATAATAGTTTTCTCATCTGTGATGTCCTTATACTGCTGAAAAGGTGGTGTGAGGGTAGTCACTCCATTGCAGATTTTTCTACAACAGACACTGAAAGAGGGAATTGGCCACCTGAAATCGGGACCTTTGCCAGACTGCAGTGTGCTAAATTGTGACTAATGGAGGAAACTTGATCAGAATGTTCTCGGAGTAGGTTGAAAGTAGAAGAAATCTGCATGTCTTTTTACTGTTTCCAGGGTTTCAAACACTAAAAATGGATTTTACTGAAACACTGGCTGTGCTGAGAATAAACTTTGGACACATGCCAATTGCAAAAAATTAAAGCTCAAACAAACATATTTTATGAGCACAGGGAAAACATTGCTTCCTGAAATGATTTATAGAAACTGTCTTGCAGCCACAATTATTATGGTTTGTGTTTAGTCCTGCTGCCATGTGTTTCTTTATAGCCACAGGTTGGCCTCTGGTACGAGCAACTCTGTAATAGACAGAGTCTAAAAACAGGTACTGGAAGACTCAAAACTTGTGGAGAAAATGAAAATCTGGATTCTAACCCTAAACTTCGTCTCCTCAGGAGCTACATTGGTACAGATTCAAATGATGCCAATGATTGTTTTGAATAAGTTGGTCTATCTGAGCAAATGGGGTCAAAACAGGGTCCCTACACGTGAGATTGGAGGGGAGTTTAAGCCACTCGTGAAGTTTTGGGTCACTTTTAGGCAGTTGAAGCTGCCAGGAGACACTAGACTCTAAAATATATTTCTCTAAAGCTTGTCATGAAGTGTATGAACAAAAAAAAAAATTACTGTTATTGGGCAGAGGACTACAGCACAGTTAAAACAGAAGTAGTGATCAAAATGTTGTTTCTCCTATTAACTGCCCTCTCCAACCACTTTTTTTGCCATGCGTGGGAAATTTGTTCAGTAATGATTCAGACAAAAGACTACCACAAATGAATTGCTAAAGCCACTGTAAAAATCACCTGCTGCACATTGCAGCATGCAACTGGAAATGAAAAAAGGTTGTGGTTACTCATTGACTAATTTTGATGAATGGTCTAAGGCTTGCTCATAAGCATTTAGTTGCAAGTACTCGGTGTTCCAAATGCAACGTTTTAATTGGATATACAGATGACATGATGAGTTTCACCTTGCTGGCCATAGTTCTTCCGATGTAATTCCTGGTGAAGATGCCCGAGACAGCGTCCTCTCCATTCAGTGGGAGTGCAAGGTTTGACTTGTTTCACAGGGTGCAATATTCATAGAAGGTGAGTAATACAATACTGGGAACACAAAGTGAGTTTCTTTTTAAGGGAATGAAATTCACTGCATCTTTTTGGCAATGACTGTCTGCATTTACTTAAATGGGTGATGCAGGGCTCTAATGCTTTTAAATGATATCAGATCCTCTGATAAAAGACATAAGACTGCAGCCTATTTATTGTGATGAGACAGGAGTTAATAAGATTACTCCTACTCTTCAGTTACTTTTTCATCTTTTGCAGCCAAATGCTGGGCTTTTTGTTAGCAGGCAAAAGGAGGTCAGCTCATTTAAAGGGTGTTGATGCTAGAAATAAACATTTTTTTTCCCCTCAAGTGGAACTCTGAAACCTAGGCTCAATTGCCCAACTGCCAAAACCCTGGTTGCTTTTAGCAACCAGAATTGCTTTTAGCACTGGAATGCTGCATTCCTATAATAACCACTTATGTAAATTTAAAAAAAAGCAAAGACAAAATAATAATAATAATAAAAGAATAAGTGTAACATAAACCTGCAATAACCGTGGTCTTTGGCAAAAGAAGGATTCAGAAATGTGGTAACTGTGTCTGAAGGCACAGCTTGAGGAAGAATTTGTGGTGGAGAATAAAAGCATAATTCCTGTGCTGTGCTGCGCAAGGTGCCGCACAACAGGGCTGGAAGTGCCGCGCTGGTGTGACCATCACAAACCTCTTGGAGAGTAGTTGTAGTGTGTGTGCGTGTGTGTGTCTGTGCAGAGTTACTTGCTTTGTTGTCGAGCAAGCTTTTGCCGTAAAAGTAGCTACTCTGAGGAAAAGTTTTGGGTTTTTAAAAAGACAAAAAACAACAACAACAATAAAAAACCCAAACAAAAGCCCCAGCAACAACAAAAAAGCCAGCACCAAAAAACTTGTCGAGGGAAAGAGTTAAAGCCATCTGCCTGGAAGCATTGTGTAAAACATACACACAATGTTGGGGAAATAAGCCAATTATGTGTGCTTCACAGGAGGTGGGGGACTGACCTTTGTGTATAATTAGTTCTTTTATTTAAAGCAAAGATTTTGAATAGAATAACTAATTAGCTGTCATAAACGGCAAATTGAAGATTTTGGCCAGATTCCTTGGGGAGTGTGGGAGGACGTCCCTCCTCCCAGCCCGTACTGTACGCTCTGGCTCCCCTCATTAGGGTTGTTTTTAGTTCTCTGCAGTGGTAATGAGGAGTGCAGCGGCGGCACTTCTCACAGCCCCTTCTAATAAGGCATGAAATGCAGGTGGAACACAACCGCCTTCAGCTCCCGCCGCTTCCTCCCGGCACACGCGGGTGGAGCCGAGGGCTCCGTGGGAGCAGGGGAGGCTGAGGGGGGCAAGCTGGAGGGGGGTCTGTAAAGTCCTGGTGATATCACCTGTGTTTTATGCTCTGGACCTGACTGTATAAAATACAGGCAGGCTGCAAAGCCTTGAGGCATATATCATTAGCTAGCAGTCCCCCATTACTCTTTCAGACCAATTAACCTTTAGAGTTGCATTAGAGAAATTAGGTGGTGAACTTCCACGCTTTCAGAGGGGACCTATAGCTGTCTTGCAGACCAGAGCACTGTGAAGCCGTGCGCCGTAGGACCAGTGCAGATAACTGTTATTTAAAAGGCCTGCCATTTATGAAAAGTTCCCAGGCTCTCTTGGAAAGGAGGCTTTATGAACAGTGCCCTTAGAGGAACTGCAGCTGATTGCCATGTGAATAGAAATATCAGTAAAATGGCTTAGAAAAATTTAGAGGTGTACTTAGTCGACACTTGTGTTATAAAGCCAGCTGAATCATTTTACAGAAAGACTCCGACTGAGAAGATACAGGCTGATTAAAGCTTGTTTGTCCGACTGTGAATAGAGGTAAAGTTTGGATTACTCACTACAATAACAGCCTCTTTAGACACAGACATAAATTTCAGTATGTCCAGAGGTGGTGTCTATAATTTTTTAATGTGTACTGGAGCTCTGAGCACTCAGAGCAGGTTTAGTTTTGTATTTACCAGCAGCAAGTCTATTAAGTTGTAAAGGGCAAAGAAGGGAGTGTAGGTAGCCAGAAATAGAAAGGATTCATCTACTGTTTCTAAGAAAAGAGAGCACTGGATGTCTAGCAACAGGAGAGCAACTGGATGGTACTTTCAGAATTTGGCAATAATCAGTGTTCCCTTGTGATCACGTATTTAAATATATGAGTGTTCAGCTGTTAATTTTTCTAATTCTGCAACACTTCTCATCTTCTAATCCTCGCCCACAGAGCACACATGGAATTTGTCGAGGGCGACCCCTTTGTTTCTTGACAGCCCCAGTTAGACACCGCATGCCCCTTATCAAACTGAAGTAGATGCCTTGGTATTTTTTGGCAAGTACTGGGGAAAAACGTACGTAGAGAAATGAAGCAGCATCACAGTCTTGCAGTGGGGAAATTTCCAAAAAGAAAGAGCAATTCTCTAGGTGGTTTCTGCCTGCAGAGCCCAGACTGGTTGAGCTTTGCTGGAAGGGGGAGGCAGGAGGAGGAAAGCAGGGTTTGGTGTTGGCTGTGTCCTCTCCCTGCAAGCCTGTGACCATGAAAAGAGTTAAGCTTCTGAGATGCTTCTCTCTTGCTGCTTGGAAATGACATGGCAAGTGTTCGAGGAACCCTTGCTGATCAAGTTTGGCAGTTTTTGAAATTTTGTTTCACGCCTTGCCTGCTGTGTCAACTCACCAGCTAATTGCAGCTGCAACTTTCTGTAGTGGCATGTGTGCTCTGTGCAGACCGGCTGGTCGGGGTGTCAGAGGGAAACCTCACAGCCCAAAATGTAATTTCAAAACACTGAACCCGACCAGCAGAGGCTGACCTTGCTCGTTATTATCTGAGTGGGAATAGCAGCTTTGAACATCATATGATCTCTGAAATGGTACCTTTTTTCATTAGAAAGCCCCCTGCTGAACACTGACCAAATAGCTTTTTTTCCTTGCTTAAGGTACTGCTTAAATATATATATCTGTTCCTTTGCTAGTTATTAGAAGCAAATCAAAGTGTCACATTCCCCTTACTCGCAGAAGCCTCTCATAAGACAGCGGTGCTCTGGCAGTAGTGAGGAGCTGAGATGGCTGCAGCGAGCGAGGGCTGCCAGGGCCACAGATGGAACAAGAACTGCCCCTACAGTCAGCCCTCAGCCCTCCGGGCCTGCTTGCCACAGGGGACCCTCTTAACCTGCCCTAAATCATCAAACCAGCCTCTCTTCGTGGTCCAGCCAGGGTCTCATCCCTGCACAACTGCCCTTGCCCGTGACTGTGCTGCTGTGGTGGTGGAACCCTCTCTCTGGGTGAGGGCAGCTGTAACTCCGAAAGGACACTGCTGTCGAAAGTGCCCAGGGGGCCTTGGGAAGTCCTGCCTGGCTGAGGATCTTGTATTTCTGAATCACAGAGCTGATCTCAAACCCCACCCGTGCGGCAGCTCTCTTGAGCAGGGGTTTAAGTTGCACTGGTTATCTGGAATCTGCATCTTTCCAGATGCAGGATCCTCGTGTTACCTACACAAACCTCGCAAAATAATTGTATGATGACCCCCCTCCTTGTGAGAAATCCTTCTCTGCCTCTGAGGGTACTCAGCTCATATTTAGAGAGCCTGTTTGGGGGGTGAGTAATGACTTGCTGGTGTCTGGGGCTCCTATCTAAAAATATAATTCGCACATCTAGGTCCTAGTTTTCATAGGTGCGAACTATTTTCTTTCATCACTGGTATGATCTTACACAGCTTGCAAATGCAAATTCACGTGCTCGCCCTTCTCTGCCTCAGAACAAGGCAGCCTCTTCTCACAATGTGCTGTTTTCCTGGTGTGGAGTCGGGAAGAGCATGGAAATTACTCGAAAAATGAAGCTTCTCTTTGCTCCTAAGATGTCTGGAAGCATGGAGCCACTTCCCTCGTTCTCCCAAGAAACTCCCACCAGGCGCATGGGACTCACACCAGGCACATGCAGTCTGACCTCTGACACCTGCAGTACGTTCCACTGCTGGCGCTTCCCTGTCTTCTCCCTCTTTCCAAATGTGCGGGTGTTTCTCTGTGGCTTTGTATGTAGAATTTCTCTCGGGAGCATTGTGGGTTTCACATGTGGCAGTCTAACAGAGATACAAGTTTTCACTTAATTATTGCAGATTTTTCACTTCTGTCAAAAGTTTGCTTGTAAAAACTTTGCGAGCAAATTTTGAGTGTGCTGCAGCTGGGGGCAGGAGGGTTCTTTAAGCCTTTAGAGTTTTTGAATGTTACTTGGCCTGTCTCTGTGCTGCTGAGACCACTTTGATTACAAATGGATCAATACCTCGCTGTTTGTGTAGAGGTGTCTTAAGTGCTACTGTCGTCTGCCCGCAGCTCTGACAAAGCAATTATTGCTGTGGGAGTGGTGGGTTTACATGTGCTGACCATTAGCCACTCTCAGGTCACCCTGGCTTTTAAGGAAAGCACCAAATGTCACTTACTGCAGAGGCACTGACTCTGTCCTCTCTGGTTAAGGGACTGTTAATAATTCTATTATCAAGCTGCTACTTTGTGGGACATCCAGCGCTTCCTGCAGAAATGTTGGATTAACTTTGTGTTAGAGTGTATAACCAGTGACACCTGCTACTGTGGCCAGAGCGTCCCTTCTCATCATCTCCGCGTTGCTTAAGCCCACAGCATGCTTGTTACAGGCCCAGCATTGTCATTTTTAGTGACTGACACCAGTAAAAATAAAGATCATAAGAGAGTAAAATCAAGGCTCTAGAGCAAGTGGAATTCTGGCGCTTCAGTGAGTTAATTTCTTCTTCCATCACTTCTTGTCCTCTTTGTCACCCACAGTACAATCCTTGTTTATTTTTCCACCTTGACTATTGATTCCACAAAGTCCTTTCCTGCCTCCCTCTTAAACAGAGAAGGGTGACAGGTATCACAGCCAGGTCAGTGCTCACCATGGGAGGCACTGGCTGCTTGGAGAAAAGGAAAAAGCTGGAGACAGCACTGTGAGGAAGGTGGTCACAGCAAGCCTCCATCAGCCTCCTGACCTGAGTGTGCTGTGACCACCTCAGCCCCAGCTAGCTCATGCTTGCTTTGCAGTGCCAGCATAGGTTTCCAGGCTGGGAGGAACTCTTGGCTTTTTGCTACCTTCTCCAGTGATACAAGAGGAGGAGGAAATCTCTGCTTTGTGTAAGGAGCGTGGCTTCACTAGTGGCAGAGAGGCACTGGTTGGATTATTCTCAGCAGTCCTCAAGGGTTTTGGAATCACATTTGTTTTGGAGCAGCCCCTGGGCTGCTCTAGATTTCAGTGAGGCCTCTGTCACCAATGGGGCTCACAAGAGAGGAAAAAGAGAGGAAAATTCCAGATTTTTTATACTCACTTCTCTCCCTTCCCCATCAAACTTGATTCAGCCAAGATGCTGGACTGGAGGTACGTACAGTGGTGGCCCTTCTGATGTTTTTAATTGACTGTGGCAGGTAATTAACAACATAAGGGTACTGGTAATGAGGGGAAAAGCAAATGTTGAAATTGCAGCCAGTTTATTCTGCTGCAAGATGTTAATTACAAAAAGTCTGGTGCATTGTGTCAGCCCTACCCTTAGGACAAAAGGGCTGTGTTCCTGCAAGTGTCGCACTCCCACGTAGCCTGTGACAGCAAATGAAGTCAAAACCCCTGTGACTGTCAGCTTCATGCAATGTGAGCTCCCTGTAATGGAAGCAGCAGCAGTGTTTGCTCACAGGTCTGCCCCAAATGCCGGCAGCCTACCCAGGCTGTTTGGATGTCTTCTGAAGGAAATGCTTTGTTTGCCTTGCAGGTGTGCCGATGTTATCCGTACAACCTAAAGGGAAGCAGAAGGGCTGTGCTGGCTGCAACCGAAAGATCAAGGACCGGTACCTGCTGAAGGCTCTGGATAAGTATTGGCATGAAGACTGTCTAAAGTGTGCCTGCTGTGACTGTCGTCTTGGAGAGGTTGGATCAACTCTTTACACAAAAGCAAATCTCATTCTCTGCCGCAGAGATTACCTGAGGTAAATAGAGGAACGTACTGTGGGCTCTTCCCAAAGCCTCTCCGCGTGCTGCCAGCTCTCTGGCTTCCTAAACATCTCCTATGAAAACATGTGCATGGCCTGCCCTGTCCAGAAGAGATTGCAGTTTCTTCCACTGTCTAATTTGCACTTAATGTATTTTGTAATCAGGGAGGTGGAATCCTGGTTTTAGGTGAAGGTAGAAGGAGAAGGTCATGACTTTTTATTATTAGGAGCCAACAAGAAGAAACACTGCTTGCTGAGCAAATTAGGAAAAACTATTAATTCTCCTTGCTTATCTCTGATGCTATACTCCTGCATTTTGACTGAGACCTGACCAACCTTTACCTTGTCTTTTTCAGTCATAGCTTTTAGACAGACTTCTGTTGAGTAAGAAAGATTCCTCCCAAGGGGCTCTGGTCTCTTCCCTAACTAAACAGATCAAAACTCCAAAATTACAGATCAACTTCAAAAATTTTTCTGTCTGAGGAAATCAGCAGAGACCATCATGAACTCTGAGTTAGAACCATCCTGTCAGTGTGTCTGTAATACATAACAACACATGGGATTTTTTGCCTGGTATGTATGGGGGTTTTGTGCAAAATACTTTATGCAAACATAAATGAATATTAATAAGACAGCAGGCCTAATACAAACATTATTATGAGGGTCACACTGCAAAACACTCTGAGTTTTGCTTTGTTTTTCCTTTAGAAGAATGTACTTGATCTCCATCTAATGTGTATGTTTTCTTTTATTTTTCCTCAAGCACTGATAGCACTTCCCATGCAGGCTCAACCAGCAAAACATCTGAAGCAAAACAAACCCAACACAAGACAGGGAGGTAAAATGCCTCCTAACCCTGTAGTGTTCAGAGGCTGTCTAGATTAGTGTCAGCGATCAGATGCTTCATGTGTCTCAATGTAAAACCTATTTCTGAAAATCTTCGGTAAATATTTTCTTAGTCAACTTGAGCAAACAAGTTTCTCCTTCTAAAGACGAGACATTAAGCACAGAGCCAAAGAGAAGGACTAAGTCTAGCAGCTGCCATATGGGAGCTGTCACCTTGCCCTTCAGCCCAGCAGGGCACGAGAGCATCCTGCCCACATGAGAGTTTCGGAGCTGAAACTCTCTAGGGCACTCATGAAACGTCTCAGCTGAAATTCTGCCACACAGGCAACAGCCACAGGTCCACACCCACTTAGGTGGGATGTGTCCCCAAAATCTGAGCGAGGAGGAGCTTGGGTAGGGGTGAGCACATCTGAAGGGGAAAAGATAGGATAAGCAGCCTTTGGAAAAATGGAACATGTGGAAAGGGTTACGAGGAAAGAGTTAACTATCTTCTCTATGATGAAACGACTTTTGTCCTTTGCTTAGGTCACAGTATTTACTAATGTCACAAGTCACTCGCTCTGGAATGATCCTTAAACCTGTCTGTGCTAAGCTGAAAAAAAATGAGCACCAGAAGGTTCAAACTTAACACAGGGATTTCTACCCCCAAATTCGCATTTTGCTGCTTCTTCTTCAGCTCAGCTGTGCTCTTTCTGATGTGTCAATGAAGAATATAACAGTTCTTGATCTTCCCTTGTTGAGGAAGCTGTTCATCACAGTATCACAATTGGGTCATGCTAAGTACTGTCACAAGGACCCCCAGAATCTCCCAGGAGAGCTACTTCCAGGAATAATTTTCTTTCCAGGAAGAATAGCTGAATTATTTTCTGAAGTATTTGTTTGTACTTTATCTTGTTTATACATTATCTTTTCTTTATCTTGTTTGTACCCAGCTTGCCAAGTGATCCAGATCTCTCCATCTGTCATCCTCCACTTCATTATTTATCACTTCTCTGGACTTTGTCATTTTTGGTCTTGAAAAAGTGTTGTGTTTATGATTTTTTTTTTTTTTTAATTTGACCCTGAAGAAAGATATTCAGCTTTACTCTATGTGTTAGAGAACCCTGCTAGAACTACTCAGCTGGACAGTGTTTCTGATTTACATTTGCTTTTTGAGACCTATGAGCTACCCCATGTTTTGTCCATTTAATAAGCACCATATTGATTTTGGTTTATTCTAGTTTCATAACAAAAATAATGTGTGGCATCAAATCAGACATGTTAAAGTGCCAAAGGACAGCAGTATTGATGCTGTTGGGCTTAGAAGAAGCTTTTTATCACTGTAGTTGTAGAGCACTTCTTTTTTACCTTGGTTTATTTTGAGAATGCTGCTTTGAGGCAAAAAAGCATAATCTGTGATCTTCTCACTGGCCCCTAGATGATATGAATTTTCTGGGGCACACCAGAAGCCTGTGCTGGAAATGGAAAAGAAGCCAGGCACTGCAGACCCCAGGAAGTGGTCCATGTCCCAGCTTTCAGAAGAGAGGGCAATTTACGACGTGAACCAGGGAAGGCTACGGCGGGGACTTGTGTTTGACCGTGGCCACGCATCTTCTGTCATAGCACCAGTTGAACGTGGTCTCTGAAATTAACTTCTGTGCCTGAAAGGGGTCTCTTAACACCTCTGTCTCCATTTTTGGGGTTAGAATAGTTCCTGGTCTTCCAAGGGGGAAGTGTGTTGCTATTTCTGCAGCACTGTTAAATTGTGAAGATTTATGTGGCCTTTCCATTAGATATTTTCCCCCTATCTGAATTCAGGGTTTTAGAGCTTTGTCTGCTTTTTCTTGGCAAGAACAATATAATTGTAATATCCTGGAAATGTGATCTAGACTCAGGTGGGGAGGAATAACATTAATTCTGTAACAGGGTTGTTAATTAGTGTTCAGCTGTTTAGGCAAGTTTACAGCTATCGTGGCTTGTGTTCTCACTAATAAGTAAATTCAGTTTATGCTGGGTTTTTTGAGAGGTTCTGCTGAACTTCTGGGTTCTGTTCTCCTGATGCTAAGGAACACTTTCAGGCTCCGAGGATAGGAATAAGAGCATTGCTATATTCATAGCATACTTACGGAAGTATAAAGCAATTTTTTACTTTAAAACATCTTGTGTTGGCTTCTACACATAATATTTCTTTCTCTCTCAATTTTAACTATTAGTTCTATTAATAGAAGGAGCTGAAGTTGCCATCACGATCTTCTCTACTGTCTGTTCACATCTTGGTAATTTGAATTTTTCTTCTTGGAGAATTAGCCATTCCCATTATTATATAATTCCTTCACATTAATAGTTTTAGAGACTCTATCCACATTTTTTTTCCCTTCTCAAAAACTCATGGTATTTGGTCTACTAGTCGAATTTTAGCAGAATTCATTCCTAAAAATAAGTTTTTCATACTTCACACTGTAGTTGCACCACAGAGGGAGTACTCTACCGGGAGAACAGTCAGAGGAATCCAGCCAGAGGGCTCCTGGAATATTTTGTTGTTAATTTGCAGGTCTGGGACCCTCCTGTGCCCCCCATCCTGCGGGCCGGTGTGGTTGAAGCACTGCAGGGATGGGGGACAGGGGTGAACTGCACTCCTGGCAGAGAGGCGGACAGGAGCACGGCCGGCTCCTGCCCCTCTGTGGCGGCGTTCCTTTGGAGCTGGCTTTGTCCCAGGTGTCGGGAGCACAGCGGGCTGCCGGCCGCGGCTGCTGATCCTCAGCGGGCTCTTAGCAGAAACCTTTCAGACGCGTTTCAGGAGCCGCTAGCAGACCATAGCCTGATCATTTGTTTCAAAAGATAAACTGTCGTCATTGCTTGTGAAGGAACATTTGTTAACCTTCACATTTCATAAAACGCTTTCTTGCTCATTTTTTAATCATGAAAGATGAAATTGGATCTCGAGTTGTTATCCTTGTGGTATCACCTCAGTCTCCAGCTGTGTCTAGATGTATCTTTCAATACATTTCATCTCAGCAAATAGATTTACCATTTGTTTCATAATCACAGTTCCAGCATTCCTACCTCTAATTATTTTTGATAAGCAAAATGCTATTGAAGAGACTGCTTCTGGGACAGAGGAGCTTAGCATGCGAGCTCAGATGGCTCCTCGCAGCCCCCACGCAGCGATGTGTGTTTGTTCCGAGGCATAATTAAACATTCACCAAGCTCCGCTTCACAGGGACGGGCTGGGTGTTGCATCAGGATTTCCCGTGAGGAACTGACAACTTAAATTTCACTGTGAAGTGCTGATGAAGAACGTGATTTTTCCTTTCTACTCAGCATGGTGCCCTCACACGAGCAAAGGCGAGTCAGACTTGCTTTGAGAGGAGCAGAACTGTTGCTTCTGTGTGTTTGATATGCTGGTGTTTGGGAAAGTTTTTCATCATTTAAACTGATTGGGGGCCTTAATTAGACTCCAAAGAAAGCTCAAAACCTGCATTAAAAAATGATGGTGGATCAGTAAAAGAGAAGAGCTTTCTGGGAAACCCTGACGCTGTTCTCAGTGGGTTTCATGGCAGTTCTTTCCCCACACCTTCCCACGTTGGGATCAGGGCTGCAAACTCAGCACGGCATCAGTGCTGCAGCCTGCACCTGGTGTTGGTGCCTCCAGGGAGCAGAGCAGCCCTGTGCATCCCACCTGAGGGACAGAGACCTCCTGGCAGGACTGCCAACCCCTCAGCACCGTTAGTACTGGGGAAGCTGGAACTCCACCCTCGGCAGCTCCTAGTTCAAACAAGTCAGCTCCATGATCCTGGGGTTTTTGCTCCACTCCAGATGCCCCTGTTCAGTGTGTTAGTGAAGCACTGTATCTGTACCTGGCAGATGTGCAAGGTTTAATTTTGTTGTGGGATAAGAGCAGTGATCTTGCACAAACATGGGTGCCTTTCTTTCTGGCACGGGAGGATGTGGACAAATTCCCTCCTTTTGGTGGGCTTCTCCAAGTCAGTGACAACAGCCCTGAGCCAAACCAATAAACCACACCTGGACGTGGAAGCACAAGCCTTTGGGAACTGAGACGTGCGTGCCCTAATGGGCAGAATTTAAGTTAATCTCCCCAAGACATCACTGATTCTCGGAATGTAGCTTCAACCTGCAGAAGCTGCAGCACCTTTGAAGCAGGAAGGGGAGAATTTGGGATTTTTTCTCCTCCAGAGAAGCACAGTGTGCATGCATGCACTGAGAGCATGCCCTTGCCGGATTTTCAAGGGACATGTTTAGCGTGGGAAGGAGAGGTATAAATGCAGTGTGGCTGAACAAATGGTATCTGCTCAGAGCCTAAAAATGTCACTAAACTGAAGTGCTGCTCTTGCATCGCAACAGGGAGCGTCTTGCATGCTACATAGGACACCCTCACTTCTACACTTGGTGTCTGTTCAGATTAAGGAGGATTAATTAGGCTCAAAATACAATGTGTCTTGGCAACGTTGCTGTGCTTTGTGATGTTAAAATACAGATGGGTTTTTTTCCTCTCCAGTAGCTGGTCCAGGAGTTTCTCACAGCCTGTGCCCATACGTGGTTTGTTCATTTGCTTTTTGCCCTTTTTTCTTTTCCATCTCCACAACCTCTCACTGAGGAGGAAATCTTATGGGGAGTAATTCTGCCTGGCTGTGGTACACTAACATCTCTACCACTTTCAACTTTGCACTTTTTTGACTGCTGTAGTTAAACTCTCCTAAGAGGACGTTGTTGTGCATGTGTTCAGCAGTGTCAGAGGCAGACAAGATGGGTTTAAGGTCAGCGACTTCAGTTTTAGAGTGAGAAAGGCTGGGGCAGAGGAGGAGGACTTGGACTTCTCCGACCTGCTAATTGTCCCAGCCCCACTGTAAACATCCACTGAAAATATGGAGGGAGAGGCCAAAGGAGTAGAAATAAGTGAACATTCAGATGTGTCCTACAAGGGAAAACAGACAGCCTTGAGCAAGCCAGAAGTTCAGGCCCAGTAAGCTCTGAACCAGAGCGGTCACTGGGCCAGGGGCTGTTTGCACAGTGCTGGTTCAACATCCCTGCTCTGCTGTCCATGAATGCCAAACCCTTTGGCATGCAAGATGTAAATTCTTCGGGATTGAGCTTGAAGGCTTTGTGAGAGGACAGCTTGACCAACTTCGTTAGTATCAAAATGCATTTCCTTTCCTTCAGCTGACATGACTTCCCACTGCACACGGGCAACGGTGTCCTGGACAGGAGGGTGCACAGTAAGTCCAGCTAAAATGGACTTACTGTGCTGAATCTCCTTTCCCTAAGGCTTTCTCTAACATTGCACAAAGGCTGATTACAGGGAAGTTGTCTGAAGTTGCTTTCAAGCTTATTCTTTTTCTCTTTTTAAGTGATGTTCAGATTTTCCCTGCATTTGTTGGTATATTCTATACTTTGGGCAAATCACACTTGTAGCTCAGCATATTTCTAATATCCACAGATGGGAAAAATAGTGGTTGCGAGCTGTCAAGAGCCATCCTCACTGAAATACTAGTTGTTGGTTTGTTTCAAAAGGTAGCGGCAAAACCTTTTCTTTACATGGTGATGAGTTTCATGTACATAAAGCAAGTCTTTTTCTATAGCAGGTCCTGATAAAGCTAGGAAATAGCAGCAGGCAAATAGGGAGGGAGTATGGGAAAACCTATTTCACCAACTGGCTGGAGAGGATAGGAGCATGGAGTTCCATAGCTTTTCAAAAACTTGTATGACCAGATAATCTGGATATATAAATATGTTGAAAAATATGTAGTTGTACTCAATATCAACAAATGTAGATATTTATCTGTAGGTAAGTGTTTAGTCCTCTTTCAGTTTTGACAAAACCTCTTTTTCAGGGGGAATTATCAGTCTCGACTCAGCTATTTAAATTTTGAACTTGTTTTGTTCTGGTGCTATTTAAAAAAATCAGATTGACACTGCCAGCCTATCCTTTCTGTACCACTCATTATTTATATGTGCCTAGCCTGCTTGCTTTTTTTTTTTTTTTTTTTTTTTTTTTTTTTTTTTTTTGTCTCCTGTGAAGTCAACAGCTCCAAAATTTTCACTCTTTCTGTGGAGGGAAGATTTTCTCCTTCTTTTTTGATGGCAAGCTGCTATCTAGTCAGACAGCAGGCTAGAGGGGGCGAGAAGAAATGGGGACTCTCTCCTGGTAGGCAATGACTCAAGCAGATTGTTGTTCCTAGTGGCGACAGAAATAGGCAAACAGGTTCTGAGTTTAGCCCCCCTGCACATCTTGGTTGAATGAAAAATCTGTTACAAGGTGCTAAACCTAACGTGTTCATATGAGAACTTTGTTACTGTTTTCCCTACAGTAAGGACTCTTTAACATTCTTTTTTTCCCCAAAAAAAAAAAATGCAGGATGCCATGACATTACTGTGGTTTGAATTAACTTCAGGTGTACTCGTGGAGCTGTTGAGGTCTGGATCATCATGCAGAAGACTGATCTTTAGCCCAGACAAGACTGCATAAAACACATCCTTTGACAGTTGCCTACTGCTTCCAGGAGCATTCCCTTCTTTTCCCATTAATTCATTTGCATTCAGGACTGCTCCTGTATGCCAATTAGCTTTAATTTTTACTATATACACTGGCATCAATGGCCAATGAGAACAGAGCATAGCAGGGTTTTTAGTGTGCCCATAAACTACAGAAAATTGTCCTTGGACAAACTCCTGCTTTTAGACTGGCTGACAACAATAGACATGGTTAAGTTCAGGCTAAGAGCCATTAAACATAATTACTACCACAGGGTAAAAGTTTAATTGTGCTAAATTTTAAATCTGCATAGTCTATGCTTATTTACAAGCTGGCTGGATCTTCCTGTTACATAAAGGGGAATAAATCTGTACTTACAAATTGTTGCCTCTTAACTTCAAAGGGAAGTGAATAAATAGGGTTTTTTAGAAGAAGCAAAACAACCCCAAACTGAAAATTTTCTGTATTTCCAGCTTCTTTTATGCCAATGGCTCCAAGCTGGTAAGTAGAGGCTGAGCATCTTCTGATAGATTTTTCTAATGCTCTTCAACTTTGTGTGTGTGAATGTGCGACAGGGTTGCATCTGTTACGAAGGTGTCTGGGGGACAGAATGCAGATCAGTTTGTTCGTGTGGGGTTGTTTTAAATTTAACCACAGATGGGGCTTGGGGTGGAAGGTTTTCTTCCTGCTTCTTACCTTCTCTCCCTCCTCCAGTAACGTTAAGCTCCCCAGTTCAGAAAGTTTCAGCTCAAGCAGCTTCTGGATCAGTAGGTATCAGAGGTGGCAGGTTTTCTACAAGCAAACAAAAAAGGCAAAAGACCGTGTTCATTTTGCGTTGTCTTCCAACAGATTAAAAAAGTCATGTTCACAGAGCCGCAAGTTAACAGTGTATTTTTAGAAGCATGGTGAATATATGGGGCTCTAAGTCGCTCCCCGAAAAGCAGATTAAAATTAGGAGGTGCTAGAATAAGTGTGAAATGTTCATCTGTTGGGAAAGGGAGGGTATGGAGAACTGTGAAACTTGATAGAAGAGAAAAAGATTAGCACGCTGACTCGCTGGAAGCTACGTTATGTAGACATTAGAAGGCAACACGATTTCAGCTGGACAGAACATAAGCTTCAGATCTTATGCAAACAGTCAAAGCTGTTTAACAATTGGTTTACCCCCAAAACCCCTGAAAGGAGACAGGTGAATACGATGCCAAATACATTTTTCATGTTTCTTAAGCTAACTGTTTAAATAGTTAAGTGAACATCTGTCCAAATTTCCCCATCATTTCCATTTAGAAAAGTCTCCTATTTGAAGGCTGAAGAAAAGCACCTGCTTAACAATGCAAATGGTGCTGTCTGGGGCCCCTTTATTTTGTTTAATCTAGATTGAGCTCCACACAACTGTGATGCTAATGAATAATGGATATTTTATACTTGTGCATGTAGCAGTGCTGGGCACAGAGCAAATCTAGGATTAACCTCCCAGTTTCCCTGCCTAATGCATTTGACTCATTTTTTTGAGTTTGCTGTGACTTGGGTACTCTAAAAACGGATGCCTGGTTTTATGGGAAATGGGAAAATCCTGGCAAAAGCTGTCAGGCTATTTTGTGCCCAAGTGAGGTACTGTGGAAGGGGACAGCTACGCTGAGGAAGGGAGGGATGTCTGCAGTAATGGCTTGATTTGTGAGCGGGTGCTGAATGAGAGCCAGGGCGTTTCAGGGTGGAGACCTGGATGCTTTTCAGTGCCGCATTTTTCCAGTCTGGTCTGCTGGCATTAGGCAGCAGAGCCCTGTGTCCGGCTGCCTCCCCTGCCTGCCTGCCCGTGGGGGCAGGAGCAAGAGGGGTCAGCTTGCGGGGAGAGAGGGGCTGCCTTTTGCCAGTGCAAACTATGCAGCTGGGATTTCACTCTGCCTTTCAGCCTTCGGATGGTGGAATTGTAGGGGAAGAAATTTTGGTACTCCCTTGGCGAATTTTCCGTCCCGCATGAGTGTTTCCATGTGCTTTACATGGTTTAGCTCTCAGGGAAAACGTAGTGCTGTTTCTTCACAGGAAGGCTTGGGATTTTCCAGCCAGGCCTAATGAAAGACCACTGATATCATTTCTAAAGAAAAATAAGGGTGGCCTGTCTTACGGCTGGAGAGCAAGCTGACTTCGGGAGCACGGCACTGTAGGAGGGTGGGAGAGTTGTGTGGAGGTTTCTATAACACTGCTGGGTGTTTTAATTCACAATTACTGGCCAGTAATAATTAGTATTGATTGGCTTGGCAAATTGCAGGTTTAGAAATTGGTTATAGATTTTCCTGATGCTTCTCATCTGCGTGTTGTGGAATCAGGCAGAACCAATGGCTTGAAACAAACCATGAGCCCAGATCTGTCTGCGGGCAGCGGCGCGTTGCACGCGCAGAGCTAATGGTCAGAAGGAGTGGTACGTTTTGAGGTTCGTGGCCCCCAAAATATGATTTTTATCTTCTTCAAAGTGAAGTAACTGACCACATGCCTACTGACCAGAGTCTGGGGCGGAGCTCGGTTCCGTCAGCCTGTCGATGGCCGGTTTGTGCGGCTCTAACGCTGCGGTGGCACCGTGCCCCTGGCACGCACGGGGATCTGCAGGGACACCTCGGGGAAGGGGGCCGCGGGAAGGAAGGATGCCGCAGCCTTGGTTGAGTCCCCCGGCGGGAGCTGTAACAGCAGCAGACATCTGGGGAGACAGATAGTGAAAGCCAAGATGAAAATGGCAAAGCTTCCAGTGCTGAAGGGCTGTCCTCGAGGAGCGGGGAGCTGGAGTGGAACGGCTGAGCATGCTGTTCAGGCCACTGTGGAAGGGCTTAGCTGGCTCCCGGGAGGGACAGGGAGGTGGGAGGAGGGGGGCACAGCCAGGGAGAGGAGGGCTTGCTCTCTGAGATGCCTTGCAAAATGCTCTGCGCTCATTGCAAGAGAAATCGTGCTTTTACTTTTTAACCAGCAGGTAAGTGAGGCTCTTCCTGAGCTCTGCTGTAGCACTGCCTGCCAGGATTGGCAAAGTTTGCAGGACTTCCGTGTCTTGCTGCGAGTGGCTGCCAGCCCATCCCTTCGTCAGGCTGTGGCCAAGTGGAGCAAGCCCATGTGGAGCAGGACGGGCAGCTCCAAGCACCCACCCCGCTGCTGCAGAGGGGCAGATAGTTTTTGACTGAAATTTTGTGAGCCCCAAAATAGTGCTCCAAGTGTTTAATGCTTTTCTCCATTAGACAGCAAATTAGCCCTAGGCTCACAAACCAAATGAAGTTTCATCTCGACGATCGGAGCCTGCTCACCAGGCAGTTTTATCCCAAAGTTCCCGCACGCTGGTTGGTCAGTGAAATGGAGACTGCAACTTCTATTTATTGGTGCAATACAGTATTTGATACTGCTAATTACACTTAATTAGTCCTTCCACCATTTAATTAAAATGGCTTCTAATGATTGTGCTTCTTTGGCAGGCTCTTTGGTACCACCGGGAATTGTGCTGCCTGCAGTAAACTGATCCCTGCCTTTGAGATGGTGATGAGGGCCAGAGATAATGTTTACCATTTGGACTGCTTTGCCTGTCAGCTCTGCAACCAGCGGTGAGGACACAGTTATTGTACACACAAACTAATTTATACCTTTGCCTGCAAAACAGGAGAAATGTTTGATCCACGCTGCCTGTCTGGGGCTCACAGCCCGCCGGTGTGGCTCGGGCTGGTTTGTTAGGCTGACCTGGGTGATGCATGGAAGTACCTGTAGCCCTTTTACTGCAAATCCCCTTGGAGCTGGTGGGAATTGGAGGGGCAAGGGGGAGGACACAGACTGTACACGGCACAGCTGCTGCTGAATAAAACAAACTGCTCCAGCATCCTTTCAGGATCTACCCTCTTTGCAGAATGCAGACGATGGAGAATGGACCTCCTCTGGCAAACTGACATTATCTTGCTTAAATCACATTTCTGACAGCCTCAAAACTGGGGATGGCAAAGAAGAAGGATAAAGAGAAGGGACAGGAAGGAGAAAAATGCTGTGGCTTAGCCTTTTCCAACATTAGGAACAAATCCCTTTAGTTGCTACGTAATTAATAGGGGATCTTGGTGGTATAATTCTGAGTGGGGCTTATGTATTTCCGCTGGGTTTTACCCAGTGGAAGATGCACATCAAGGAGTATAATAAAGGGTCATGCACAGTGTTTTCACTGGGACTACCTGTAGCTGGTTGAATTTGGGAGGGCTGTGAAAAATCTTCCCAGCACCATGTTTGTTGGTCATTGTAGGCAGAATGGAAGCCCACAGGGCCAGATGTGATAGAGTGTCACCTTCTGTGCACTCAAGACAGACCTGAAGCTTCTTGCTGTTCTTACTACTTGTTTAGTAAGACTAAACACTGTAGTGACTGCCTGAGGTAGCAGGGCTGTGCTGAGATTCCTGTTCTGGATCTGTGGTTGCGTTTGCCAAAGATGGAACTAGGATGCAATGCTTCATCCTGTGGGAAGGTGTGAGAGAGATGACAAAACTTATGGGAAGATGGAGAACCTAATTCTGTAAAAGTCAACCTAAAAGCCTGACTTAAAAATTCATTGCTCACTCTAGAAAAAAGTCACAGCAGGATCTCTCATGAAGCAGCCGTACATGTTATGTGTGAATGCTAACTTCTGCCACCCTCCCCCTAAACTTGGGAGATCCTGTCTGATTCTCCTCCCGCATTCTCCGACAGTGGCTTAGCCCTAGCGAGGAATTCGCTTGCAGCTGGGTGATGCCAGAGCATGGAAGAGGCGGCTGGGGTGAGCCGTGTGTAGCTCAGGTGGCTTTACGCGATCGCTGAAGGCGGAGGCGGTGTTTGTTCGAGGGACAAAACTCCCATTAATACTGTCGCCTCCACGGGCGCGGTGGCAGTGCCGGGCCGGCAGTGACATCTAGTGGCTCCTGGCCTTGGGCTCTCTCCGCAAGCCACGCGGAATCTCTCACTTGCCCAGTCTCGTTTTGTGACTCTTGAACACGCTCCTGCCACAGCCGTGATCCCCGACCGGCAGCGTGTGGGTGCACACAGCTGATCCCCTCATTCCCCGAGATGCTCCTTCCACACTGCTAACAATCACCGGTGGGTTCTGGATTTGTCTCCAGACTCAGAGGAGTGTTGTGGGTGCTGCCAGGCTCAGCCCGCAGGATCAGCTCTCTTCAGCCGGCTGATAATTGCCAGGTGGCAGGAGAGGGGTGCTCCCAAACTCCACGCCGAAACCTGGGCTGGAGCATCTCAAAAGTGCCCTCAGGCAGAGGCAAGTCACAGCTCTGGGCTGCACAGGGAGGTGTGTTGGGTTGGCCTTGGAGTCTGCAGGATGAGTATCTGTCATCAAACCCCTACTTCATCCTTCTTCTCTCATGGACAAGCCTAGTGCTGCCTAGTTTTCATTTTCAGTCAGTTCTTTTGAGTTCCACCCTTTATTTCAAAGGCTCCAAAGCACCTCTCTCCCTGCCTTCCCTCTGTGATTGCTGGCACTGTTACTGTGCTCAGTGCAAAGTGTGGTCCTGCTCTGCCCTTCAGACAACCTCCACAGGCTGTCACTGCCCGCCAGGAGAGCGCAGGTAATCCCCCCGTTCTGGCAGAGTTGCGCTTTGATGCACAAGGGATTTGCCCAGTTTGTGAGGAGCTGAGTTGTTCTGAAAGGTGGGCTATGTGCAGATTGTTATTTTTGGCTGAGATCAGAGGGCTGCAAACTTTTATGGCTTATTCTGTAGAGATTTTGGCTTGAAAGGGCAGAATGGAAGTGACCCTGTAACAGACGACATTGGATGCTGAACTGAGAACAGTGAGATTAAGTAACCCTAAAGTGGAAATTGCAGAGGTGGATGCCAGTACAAGTTCTGAACTGGAAACCTCACCTGAAACCCCTTCTTGTTCTTCAGCTATGAAAAGATTCAGTGATGAAGACCTTTCTTTAGTTCTCTTCCAGCTTACTTGCCCTTCTGTAGCTGGACTCTGTATAGAGTACTAAATCTATTACAGCAAAATCTCTAATATTTTTACCCAGTGTGCAATGTTTTCATTAGTTTCATTCTCTAAAACATCGAGCTTGCAGCACGTCCTGCATTGCTACTCAGAGTACCCAGCTTTAAGCTGTTCCACAGTTGACACGGTCATTGCAGTGCTGAATAAAAGCTGGTCACTGCTGTAATTGGCTAATAGTATCACAAGGGGTGCAGGAAATCCCGCTGCTTCTGTTGCCATTATCTGAAGTGTGGCTTTGCTCAGAAGAAAATCCCTCGGTAGAACCGGCACGGTAGGTTCAGCACCTTGTTTCTCGCTGCTGCTGGCTGGAATTTGATCATTCAGATGGGCTCTGCAACTTCCCTGCTCCGAGCATGGGGGCTGGCAGTGCAGTCCCACAGCTCGAAGAGAGCTGCAGGCTGCGACACGTGGAACTGGGCCTGAAGTTGTCCTGTTAAATCCTCTGGGTCCAGTTGTGATGCATCAGCTGAAGAGATCCCAGTTTACTGGTGGGTTTGCAGGACTGGCAGGCAGAAAGAGCTGCCCTTCCAGTGAATCAAACCCTTCTTCCCAAGACTTCACGTCACATTAGGGTACCCCTGCAGAGCATTTCAGTTCCCGTGTGCTTGTACACACACCGTCCAACTCCCAAGTTCTCCACATCCTCCTTTGGCTCCTCTAGACCCCAAACCAGGTTTAGATAGAGACAGCTGTTGATAGTGCTGGTGGCAAGAGTAATTTTAGCATTTCTCTTCCTGAAGATTTATATGGTACTTAGGGTGGAGATAAATAGCGAAAAGCAAGCAGCTGTGTCTGTTATTTATTGTGACTAAACTTGCCGGTGGGGAAGGTGAGCGTGTGCAGTGCATTTTTTAGCATAAAAGCTGATAATTTAAATTAAAAATAATTTTTAGCTTGTTAATATACAAAAAAGGTTGAATTTCAGAACTAATTAAGACACGTGCCACGGAGGGAAGAAGATGGAAGGTCTTCACTGAAATCCTATAAAGTGCGAACCAATGCCCAGTTCTCTCCATACTGACTTCGCAAATTAATCAACTTACTTGCAGGTGTCCAGCTGGAGAAAACTTGTGCCCATGTTGGGCCTGTAAAGGAGCTCTACAATTAGCAGTTCTGTTATTTTAGCAGAAAATACTCAGTTTTATGGAGATGCTGTGCCTGAAGCTGCCTGAGTTACAAATTATAAAAGCCCTTTAGACAAGGAGTAGGCAGTACTAAAGCTCTGCCTGGGAGCAGAGGAAATGGGCATTTGAGGTCTGCTAAGTCTCCTGAGGGTGGGGTTGTCTCCAGTGATCTTCCTTCGAGCCCAGTAGATGTTTGGCCTCGCCAGAGGCTGGTGTCTATGCCTTCCTCTCAGTTCAGAGCCGCCTTGAGGCACAGTCCCCGACCCAGGGTGCCTCTCTGCTTTAGGGACCTGAGGCTGATTTCAGTCTCAGCTCTTGGGGCAGCCTGTGCTCTGGTCTGTCATTGCCCTGCCAGTGTGATGGACAAAAACCAGCCTCTGAATTGGGTGCAAAGAACATTATTTGTTATCTTAAGAAGTAAAGATTAGGTTCCGATTCCTGAGCAAGCAGGCAGGGCGGAAAAAGCTATTGGCTGTCAATTCACACCTCTCAGATCTTATATGTGGAACTTTTTTGACCTTAATGGTCAAATAAAATTGTTAAATATCACAAGCTTCTCTGTCAACTTCAAGACAAACAGAACAATTTACATGGTATATAGAGAGCAGTGGCCTCCGCTCAATGAAGATAAAGGTTAGGAGTCCAGCCACCGAGAAATTTCTATTTATTGTTCAGCACTGTACACAAGGGGGTGAGGAAGGACTTAATAGCCAGTCCTTGCCTGGAAATTAGTGTAAATACTGCTTCACCCGAGGGAACTGTGGAAATGTGGAGACCAGCAAAAACTTCAAATACTCTCTGTGTAATATCGCCCGCTTGATTTCCTGGTTGTAGCGCCGACATCTCTTGTCTGCAGGACAAATCCCTGAACTGCTCCCGTCCTCCTCCTGCTGCTGGCACGGGACCCGGCGGAGACCGGGACCTGCTCCCCAAGCTGCTCCATACAACCATGTCCTGCATCTGAGCATGGATGTGGCAAGGAAAGGGACAGCAAAACCTCGGGGCGGGGAATGGGAGCAGGGGACGAAGCACACGTGCTTTCTTGGGGTCCAACACCACTGCCAGAGCTAGAAATCAAACTGGTCACCAGAGTCACCCTCAGACCCAAACAGCTTCAAATTCCCCCCCATTCCAACCTCTGTTCATACCCACCCCCACTAATCCTTTTTCTCTTCCAGATTCTGCGTGGGGGACAAATTTTTCCTGAAGAACAACATGATCTTGTGTCAGATGGACTATGAGGAAGGGCAGCTGAACGGGAGCTTCGAGTCCCAGGTTCAATAACAGCCCCTGCTTCGCTGGAGCACTGTGGGATGGGCGCTTGGCCGCACGAGCAGCGAGGGCGTCTGTCAGCTTGCCTGCAATATTTTTTTAATTCTTGGTCCACAGAGGACTATATACATTGTAGTACTTTTCCCCCCCAACACAAAGCAGTTACAATTTTAGATGTACAGTTGTGCCTGCTTAGCTGAGCACTGCATTGCCTGTATGTTTGTGAGTTTTTGGGGTCTGGGGGAGGGCTCTGTACAGTCTGTTTTCTGTATATAAACTGGAACATTTATTTTATGAAAAATGTAATGCAATTTTATTACTGGTGTGAATTAAAAATTATGAATGTTTCCTGGTCATCTTTGCCGTGGTTTCTTCCCTGTGTGGCAAAAGCCTGTATTTCCTGTGCTTTATGCTGAGCAGACTATTAGAATGTACATAGATCCCTGGAAACTGCATGGATCACAGCAGAGGCAGGTTCTCAGGTAAAAACTGGGGGAAATGCTGCTGCAGGGTGGTGGAGACTTACGTCCACAGGTCCGCAGGCTTCCCTGTACAATGGGAGGGCGTTAGTTGAGGGTGGGTGACAGCTGGGAACCATCGGCATCACTGGCTGGGTCCTGCCAAGGCTGCTGTGCCGTGCTGGGCTGCTGGCCGAGAGGCTCCTCTGTGGATTCAGACAGCATTGCCATGGCCAGGAAGGCCTGCTGGCCGGCTGACACGGTGCCTCCAGTCTGGGCTGCGAGGAACAGGCTCCCTTCAGCCCTGCCAACAGGTGCCGGGGTATTGATCAGAATATTAATTTCAAGGCTTTGCTAGGCAGTGGGGTTTCCCCATGGGGCATCACTTGTCCAGGTCAGAGCTGCTGCTGAGGGCTGATGTCAGGGTTCGGACGTGACCGGGCGCTGATGCAGCAGATCCCTTCTCACAGCCCTTTTTGCTTACTCTGTGCCAGGTGCTTTGACCTCCCATGCAATAAAAGCGATCAGATTTGAAGCATCTCCCAGAGAAAAAATCCTGAACTGTGTTCCTGCTGCGATGCTTTGTGCAATGATTTTCAAGGTTATGCAATTCATGTGCAACCCACTGGACTGTATCAAACACATTTCTTTGTATAGTGAGTGTCACTTTAATATAGTGCACCAGTAGCTGTAAAGGATGGCTGCAATTCTATTTATTTTGTCTTCTTGCTTTTTCTTAGATTTACCCCTCTTTCCTTTAATAAATAGACGCCGAGTACTTTTTTTCTGATGTGACTTAATTGGTTGCTGGTCCTGGGTCGCTTGTGTATGTTCTCTGAATTGCAAATGCCAAATGCAGTGCAGCTTGGTGCTGCTCTGCCTGTTGCATGAAATGCTTTTATGTACACCTGTGCTGAATAATGGCTAAGCAGAAGCAAAACACCACCAGACATCTAAAGCTACCTCAGACATGTGGATTGATTGAGTGATTTTTCTTCATAAACAGGCATTTTGGGTTGGGAGACCCATTATAAAATGTGTGGCCTCATCCCCTTTTATTCCCATAAACATGGAATAGCAATTAAAAAGCCACTTATAGCTGCCTACGGATATGTGGTGCTTTACCTGCTGTTCCATTTTCGTTCTTTTGGGGGTGGGGTTGGTTGTCTTTTGAGGAACTGTAGCATTGATGCTCTTTTTGTAGAGGCAGTCAGAGGCAGCCACCGTGGGGCTATATGGAAGGACCAGCTTCTTGCCCAAATGTTTTGATTTCTTGCTTTGAAATGGGCTGCTGGGCAGTCACTGCCTCTGCCTGTGCTCCCGAGTGGTGGCTCCCTGCCTGCCCATGGGATTTGCTGCAATTCAACACACAATGGCAGTGCAAGGCTGCTGTCCCCACGCTGGGGTGCAGGGGCTTCACTTCTGGTGGGCAGCCCTCGTGATTTGTCACCATTGCTGCAGATCCCGTTCCTGACGCCTAACGTGGAATTTCATGACGCTGCTTCATGCAAAAGCCCCAGCCGGTGGCTGGGTGGGTGGGAGGAAAGCCTGGGGCAGGACACAACGCCTTGGTGCTGAATGGGGTGTGGCAAATGTCCAGTTGTGTTATATTAAAAAGAAAAAAAAAGAGAAATTGTGCAGCATCTGTATCCCTCTTTGCTGTGCCTGCGCAGCAGACAAGGCCTACCTGCCGCAGCCCGTGGCCCCAAGAGCGTTGCAGGTGGGGTATCTTTAAAAATAAAAATCCCAGGAGGACAAGGCAATCATGAATTCTTGTCTGAATGCTGCAAATTTGCTTAATAGAAACAAGTGCTGGAGTGCAGACCTGCTGTTGAATAATCGCTTCCACTCTACGGAGCAGAGCACGGAAACCTTTTGATGGTGTTATAGTCATCACTTGGCATAAATATTCATTCAAGGAATCAGAGCAGAGTAAATGGCATTTTAGCCGCTAATCATTTAGTATTAGCAGATAGCCTTTTTACTGCTAAAGATAACCACTGCTTAATCAGTTTAGTGACCACTGGCATATAGTATGACATTTAAGCCTGTGCCTCAGTCCCTGTGTTGAGGACACAGCTGCTGGTGACCCCTCTGCCCAAGCCTCCACCATTCCCAATGTCAGCCCAGCCGCCGCCAGCTGCCAGCGGCACTCAACTGGCTTTAACTTCTGCATTATCTGCCATTTGCCTCCTTATCTTAGATCAAAGAGGAATTTTAAGTTCATACAACAAATGTTAAAATCTAGGATCTTCTGTCTCTTTTTTTTTTTTGTGGTTGGGGCTAATGGCTGATCACAGCACAGTCTGATTTTGAGATTGAAAAACAAGCCAGTATTTAAAGGCAATCAAAATCTTAAGCTTCGTCTCCATTCATCTTTAATGCTGGTGTAATTGCTGCACAGATTCTGGCTCTTCCTCCAGACTTAATTTATTTTATTTTTGGAGCATGCCCCTGTCTGTCAGAGGGATGTTATACTTCCCTGAGCAGCATTAGCGCTATTGAGCACTCCGCCACCGGCAATCCAGCTCGCCCCATTTCATATCTTGCCAAACAAGTTAATCTAATATTAACAGCGGTTTGTTACCTCGTTGTTAGCTTAATTTACTTTACAAGAAATGTTGTATTTGCATTTCATCCCCCTGCCATTGGCTTGCGAGCCGCGCTTCCCAAGGCCAAGAAGGGATGGTTCGCGCCGCTCGGCGCCAGTCCCTCAGCACAGCGTTTCCACGTGGAGGAGGGGGCCGTCACCCCCACCAGGCATTTTCCCTAATTGGCCAGGGGGGATGTGGGGAGTTGGGAGGAGGATTTCGAAAGCCACAGAGCAGGTCCTGGAAATGCAATATTCAGAGTAGCACAAATACCGCTGCTGCTCTTCCAGTAATAGAGCTGAGTCGTAGACAGTAGTTTTCCCTGGCGGCAAACATGTACAGTAAATGTCTTTAGGATGGAAATCAGCAGATGTGTGGGCACAGGGGAAGACGTTTGCATCACCAACAGGTTCCTCAGGCTTGTGGGGAGTGCTCTCTGCCACACGCCAGGGACTCCCCAATGTCTGTCAGTCCACCAGCACGGTGAGGGCCCTGTGCCTCACTTCCAGATTGCTGGGGTGGGGAAGCCATGAGCACAGTCCTCCAAGCAATCTCTCAAAAGCCCCTTCCCCAAATGATCCAGCTCCCAGCCCTTGGTGACTCTCCAACAGGAAGGCTCTCCTCCAGCAGCCTCGCGGAGCCATGCCAGCTGCTGTGCGTGAAGGGCGGTGGGATGGGGCTGGGGATGCTCCGTGGTGGCCGTGGGTGACAGCAGTGATCTGGTACCTGGGGCTGTCCCTGCTAGGCTAGGGAACGTGGAGTTGTTGGAGATGGAAAAGGCTTTCCAGTGGTAGCTTCTGACTTAACTCCTCATGAGGTCACTCTGTCCCATTGCTAAACCCTGTCCTTGTTTACGGGGTGCTGGCTTCCCACCTGCTCTAGCAATTGCTCCCTTCTGCTGCTTACAGGAAAGGAATGACTCTGTCTGTCTGCCTGTCTTGCTCTGGTTTCAACAGCAAAATGCTGAAGGATGCCAAGGGTGACTCTGGTCAGGCTGAGATTTCTGGCCCGGCAGCTGCTTCGTGGTGCAGAAGAAGGTTTTTAGAGTGAAGGTCTGAGAGAAAGCAGGGCTGGAAGGACCAAACCCAGAGAAGCAGGAGGAGATTGAGAGGTGGATTGAAGAAGGGGATCAGCAGCAGATGAATGTACCAATTATTGGTTGCTTTTTGTGAGCAATTGGAGAGCAAGTGCCCAAAACAGAGATCAGTTCTGGCACAAAAGCACTATGAAGCACCTCATAAGTAATGTAAACAGTGTAAGTGTAAATACAAATACACGTCCAGGCTCCACCGGTGACCGGCCACATGAACCTGAAGTGCCAAGAGCTTCCTGGAAGGAATGTTGCACTACTAACTTAAATTAATTTGAGAAGAGCAAGAAGGTGCTGCCTGCTGTCTGCCTGCAGGGGAGCAGAGGGGCTGGCTGCCTGCTATAGTCCTCAATAGTAACACTCCTGGAAAGAAATGTTGCTCATGCAACCTTTTATGGGTGATTTTACTAAGAAAATTACCTTGAGAATAGCTTTTTTATTATTGAATAGAATCAGGTATTTACCTAAAGGTCTTGACATCCCTGCAGAAACTGTAGAAAATTGTGATTTTATTTAATGAAAATATTATTGCTCAAGACCAGTTTCACTCTGGGGTTTATCCTGCAGGCACGTGTGCATCCCAGCAGTGGAAAAGCATCAATTCCCTTCGGCCTCTCCGCCTTCAGCTCACCTGGATTTTCTCACCCTTAAAATGCTTCCCTGTGCACTTTGCCATCCATGTCTATCCCAGCGGAGTTACACGTAGCCTGTTGGTGTTGATAGTGGCCATCAGTGGTGCTCCGAATTGTGTTGCCACCCTCCAAGGAGAGCCCCTGGGTGTCATCCACCCTGACAGCTGATGGATGGATCGCCCTTCTCCCCTTGGCTCCGGGGCCCATTGCAGCGGTGACTCCTCAAGCCGTGGCCCCCAGCTGGTGGCTAAAGGACAATGGACGGCCAAAACACTGCCCAAGGCATCCCTGCTCCCATCCTCCTGCCGCAGCTCCAGAAAGGGCCCCAGTCTTTAAGAATGGATTTTCGGGAGGTCTGTTATTTAACCCAAGTTAACCCTTTAATGTTCAACACTCGGACTCAGAGGAGGGACTTCTGTTTGCAGTTTGGTTTTCTGAAAAGAGCGTACCTTTGTCACATTTTAATTATTATTTCTTAAGTTCTTGCTGAACAGAGCCCAGAGACGCAGTGAAGCATCCTGCCTTGGCAGCACACACAGTGCAGTCACAGCAGCCCCGGGGGGCTGAGGCAGCGACCTCTCTGCCTGCAGAGCAGGAGGAGGAGGAGGAAAGGTGCCCTGAAGCCTCAGTTGGAACGCAAAGGTTCAGGACACAACATCCTCCAGAGCAGGATGCCTTTACACCCCAGAGGAGGCTCTGGGAAATGCCATCCTTCGGCAAGACATAAACATCAACACTGTAGATCAGCCGTGGCCACAGCGGCAGCCCAGGGGCTGCTCCCGGGCACCCTGCGCTGTGTCCCCTCACCCCACCGGGGAGCAGCAGCCTCATAAATAATTCCTCAGTGTAATAACAATGATGTAAAACATGAATATTTAGTGCATGCATAATAGTTGTTTATTCATACTTAAATGTCAGCTGATGAAAACATATTTAAAAGGCTCCATTCCCGTGGAAGCAGAAGCAGCTGGAGGAGATGGGATGCAAAGTCACACCGTTTCTTGCCACACTGAAACCCGGGGCTGCAGTGACGGGCCCCTGCACACTCCGTCTGCATTGTGTTCCCTCTCCCTGGGTACCAGAGCTGTGGGAGCCAGCGCTGTCACACTCCCAACACCTCCATCTCCCACCAACGGAGGGTTTCACGTCTGTGCCAGAGCTGAATTTGGCTAAAACTCTGCCACTCTCCCTGTTCTGCCTGCGTAGCCCACACGGCTGAGCCCCGGGGGTGCCTCTGGGGCGGGCTGGCAGGGGTGGGCACTCCCAGCACGGGCGATGGGGCGGCCAACACTGCAGGACAGCGATGCTGGGGCGGCAGGGATGTGGCCGGGGGTGCAGGCAGGCAGACCCCCTTGTCCTGCCTGCCTCCTGCCCGCTCCCGCTCACTAGCACAAACCTCCAGCGCTTGAGAAGGGGGGGCGAAAAATAAAAAGAGAGAGAAATAAATTATCAGTAAAGTAAAGAAACACAAACTTATGAAGGACAATTTTTTTTTTGCTGTCAATACACACAAAGAGACAAAAATTGGAAGCTTTTGAGGAAAAGAAATGCGTCTGAACTTCTGAGCAAGCGAGAAAGTACTGAAAAACCCTGCCATGCCGAGCTCCTCTGAGGTAACTTCTGTGCTTGGAAAGAATATTTCAGAAGACATTTTATTCTTTAGAAGATGCCAAAAATGCAAGACTTGGCACTTTAACAAAACAGAAAAAGGAAAACACATAATCTTCTTAACTAGTAAGTCTTTGAGCCCAGGATCACATTGTTGCCATATAATAAAAAGGGATGTTATGCAGTAAATTGGGCAGTTAAGAATTCTGTGCATACTCAAAATCATGACATTTCAAGGACAATAAAGTTGGCTGGCTCGTGGCCATTGGCCATACGAACAGAAAACAAAAAAACGGATTGTCAGCTGGTTATTCATACCGCATTACAAAACAAGTCTCCCAACAGGCAAACACTCTTTATTGCTTGTGTTTTTGCTCCAGAAATATATTTTTTAATTAAAAAAAAAAAAAAGAGTTCTCACAGCATTCATCTTACAAATGTTAACCCCTTAAAAGACAATTCTGACATGGTTTGCCGCTGGCTTTTCCACTTTATAAATGTTCTACAGACAAGGAGAAAATCAGAAGGAAAAATTTATTTCTTACATGGCATGAGCTGTCTGTTTCTTTATGGGAGAAAAAAGAAGAATCAAGGCATACGAGACAGCTTTTATGCTATTAATCATGTGGGATGCAATTAATCATGTGGTATTAATCTGTTTTGATTTTTGGGGTGTCTGACTTGAAATAATCCCTGGAGAGTTGTTTTCCCGATAAAACATACAGACTCTGTGAGCGTGTGCCAGGTGACGTCCCCAGACCTGCAGCAGGGTTGGGGATGGTCCCAGTTTTGTGAGGGGCAGCAGAGTTGGGCGGGTGGCCGCGGCGTGCGGGCTCAGGGAGGGGCACCTGCCGTGGGTGGGTGTTATTTTGGCTGTGGCTGTAAAACATCACCTCACCATGACCTGCTGGGCCATACTGTCCTTTTCAGAAGTAGCTGAAGCACCGTGATAGTTACATCGCTGGGTAACACTGGGAAGTACCAAATCCTGAAAAACTACTAAAAGCATAGCACACGAGCTTGATGAGAACCCTGAGTGCCCCTCTGCGAGCCACACTGAAGCACCCACGAGGGCAGGAGTGTCCCCAGTACACACGGGTGCATGCTTGACCCTCCCTGGGACATGCTGGGGGGTCACACGGCCATGGCATGAAGGTGAGATGTTGTGGGGACAGTCCCCTCCTCATCAATGTGGCCGTGGACAGAGCTCTGTGGTGTGACTGCCACAAACCAGTGCTTGACCACCACCCTGGTGTTCACTTCCAGCAGGTGACCAGCTCCATTGGTGTGACAGCCCACATGCTTCTGGTCCCTAGTGGATCTTCTTGATGAGGTTTTATAAAAATGATGATCCTTGAAGTGTATTTATTCATTTATTTGTAGAGAGGCAGGCAGTCTGCGGGAATTAAACAGAAGCCTACCTTGCTGATGCAGGGCAGGCAGGTTTTGGACACACTGCTGCTGATATGTCCTTATTCTGTCTCTTTTATTGTCCCAGGGGTTGTGCTGGAACAGCTGCAGGTTGTTTGCAGCAAGATGATGAGGACTCCATCTTCTGCAGGTGGTGGGGGAGGTGGTTTGGGGTGAGATTCTGGGAATATCTGGTTGGAACTGGTATGGAGCTGAGCTTACATGGGCTGGAGAAAGCGTGGGATGTGTCTGCAGTGCACCTGGAGAATGGGGTGAGCCTTGTGAGCAGGGAGGTGATGGGCACGTGCTATGTGCTGGTGCTGTGTTGTTCTGACTTCTTGCTAAGAGCTGCAATGGTAAGGAAAGAAATGCCAAATCCCCTTGGATGAAGGACAAGTCTTTGCTGTGGGAGGCAGTGATGCCCCTTTTTGGTCAGAGAGCTCCCACAAAATTGCCCCTTTCCTGCTGGGCTATGGGAAAGAGACTGAGTCAGGCTGTTGTGATCAGAGTTTTTCCCCTGCATCATTTAAGTAAATCTGTCCTGACCACAGCTTAAGGGAGAGGCTTGGCCAAAAAACTTCTCTAAGTGTTTTTTGGGAATTGTTGTTGTTTCTCTGTAGAAATGGCATCAGGCTAGATCTTGAACTGATGCAAATAAATTGTTGTCTGTCAAGCCCCTGTATTTCTCTCATCCTCTGAGTCCTGGGTCAGCTCCCTGCGCTTCCACAGTGACACCCACTTTCTGTGCCACTGGTTTCCACTCACTGGCCTTGCCTGTTCCTTCTGCTTCTCGCTCACCTCCCAAGTTTTTGAGCATCTTTATTTGCAGTGTGATTTGCTCAACCTTCATTCGGTGTTTTAATCCACTCTTGCCTGTCCCCTGGCTCTGCCTATATGTGTAGTTGCCTGTATTTACCTTGTTTTGATTGCACATTCTGTGGAACAAAGCACAATGATGCCATTTTGTGGATAATTAAATCTGCCTGGTTGTGGTCCAGCCAGTGGGACAACTCGTGCAGGAGGGTATAAACTGCCTGGATTTGCATGCACAGCCTGTCATCTGCTGTGAATCATTTTGGGATGCTTTTGCATGAGCGAAGCTGTTTAAAAATAAATTGTATTGTATTAGACTAATGGAAGATAATAAATTCGGCTGGTCTTTTAGTGTAAAATTCATCAATGTCTGGAGCTGGAAGGGGGGGCAGGAGCTGGAGGACACGGAGCCACCAGGCAATTAATGGCCAGGAGCTCGGCTCTTGCCAGGCTGCCGTGGTGCCCAGCAGTGTCACAGTGCTCGGGCAGCACGAGGAGAGCACAAGCACTAAACCCCTCTTTAAAAGGCAAAAACTACAAAAAAAAAATCCCTCCTTCTTTTAAACATCAATTAGCAAGATATCCTTTAATCAAAGTCTGCTTTAAGTGGCATTGCACAAAGGGATTATTACAAAATCAAAAACCTTTGAATTATTGAAGCCTTTCAACCCTGATGGCATTTTCTGTCCCCTCCCTGTCGCCTGTGATACAGCAGGGAGAGCCCTTTTTTGGGGGGTGTAACTTTCCCGAGATCAGAACGTGTCAGCCCTGCTCTGACTTTGGCCAGCAGTGCGGCAGAAGGGTTGCAGACTCCAGCCCAAAGCTCGTGCAGATTGTCACTGGGCAACTTTGGGGAGCTGGCACACAGAGTGCACGACCTGTCTCTGTGCTGCCTCACTTCTCTGTGACAGGGTTCCTGGGACAGTGCCCCTTGCAGGGTGTGCCCTGTAGCCCCATCCGGACGGCGGGGGCACGCGGAATGAGCTTGCAGTGGGGACCATTCACGTCCCCAAAAAGTGAACCGGCCTTAAAGTCAGCCTTGCAGTTATTTCTGGGCACCTGCTCTGAGCACCGGCGTCCTGCTCCCCCCTCCCCTCATGTCCACGTCCCCCAGCATATGCTCTCTTTGGTTTGCTGCTCTCAAAGTGCTGCAGACAGCCCGTGGCACCAGGTGGCTCCGGCACTGCTCCAGGACAGCATCCCTGTGTGACAGCGCCCTGATGCCCAGCCCTGGCTGTGCCAGAGGGCCCTCACTCACGTGAAGATACGGCAGCTTTTCCCCTCTGCCCCCCATGTGGCTGATGCCTCCTTGTCCCAGTGCTGTTGGAAATTTGGGGTGATTCTGGTAACTTCACAAAGCAAGGCCTGACGGAAGCCTCATGGAGAAGGAGAGGTAAGGGAAAGCACATGGAGGGAAAGCAGTTTATTAGCAGAGCAAATAATTCACAGTGAATAGTTTCTTCAACAAGCACAACTCCTATTCTTGAATATCTGCAAAGCGGCTGTGCTTTTCTCGAATCTGTTGGTACTCAGAATTAATGGAGTTTGGGTTTTTTTCCTTTTGTTTTGGGATCTGTGAGTGTGTGCTGTCTGTGCTCGGGCTGTCCTGGCCAACTGCAATGGTTCACACCTATTGCCACTCTGGTACCTTGCCAGAGTAGCCCAGCACTCTCCCTCTGCCCAGCTATGATAAAGGTCCTAGAAACATCCTAATTCCTTGAATTATGGCAAAAGCAAAGACTTGCGTGGACAGGATTAATATTCACCTAACACAAAAGACTATAGGTTCATTGATGGAAGATTAAGTCAAAATCCATCTAAGCAGGGCTGCTCATGTTTAAACTCACCTGAGTGTTTGAAAAAGTGCCCTGGATGCACTTTTCCAGTAATTTTTATTTTCTTATGTTTGACCCACTCAATTCAACTGTTTTCTTTCACATCTCCAGTGGCGATCAGCTGAGGAAACCAAGAGTGTAATTTATGGAAGGAAAAGGTGCAGTAAACAGATGTTCTGGCCTCTATAAAGTACTCCTGCCACTTAAAAACCCACTTACTGAATGGAACTTTCAGTTGATGTCATTTGCTGGCTTTGTGAGTGGCTTCTCCCTCCTCTGCTCTGAGGAAAAGCGTGTTTTAAGCAGTGAGTGTGTGATCTGGACTCCGCTGTTACAAGTGGTGAGGCTCAAGATCCTGGAAATTCAACTCCCGTGTTGCTGGCAACATGATCAAGCAGCGCTCTGGAAACTGTCCATCCTCACACCCCCAAAACACTGCGTTTACAGCAGGAGGAAAAGGCCAAATGAGAAAGTTGCAGGTACAAACACATCATGCTTTGAACTGTTGTTGTTTTCCCTTGCAGACAGACCCCTGGCAGGGCTGATCTGGCCAAAGTTAGCTCTGCCCATCGATGCCCAAATCAGGGTCCCAAGGGGGTAACTTGGTAGGTGCTTATTCGGCAGGAAGGTGTGATGGGCAGCACCTCCTTGGGTATGTGGTGATGGCTGACCACCCCAGGAAACCAAAACAAGCTCAGATTTTATCCCCATTAGCAATAGCTCAAACCAGTACACCTTTCCCACGGCTGGTGATGGGCTGACACAGGAACAGGCCCCAGGGCTGCCTGCCTGCCGCAGCTGAGAGAGGAGGAATTTGCCATTAGGGCTCTTTCCCCTCCCCAGTGCCACAGTAGCATTCCCAGGGCGCGTGTGGGGCACAGGAGCCACACCTGGGGCTGTGCAGCAGCCAAATCTGTGCCTGCAGTGGGATCACTGCCCTGGTAAATCACACTGCTCAGGAGTTCACTAGATCAACTTCCTAGTCAGCCCAAGTCTTTTAAAAGGCTCTTCCTTGTTTATTATCCAATTAACTGTACATGTTAATAAGAAATTTTCTTTTATATAAAACTGGGCAAATTTCTTTTCTCTGCCTGGAGTAACATAAATAGACCTTTTCATATATAGCTTCAGTGTCCTGGGACTGATTTGTGGATATATATTGCTGCTTAGAAAGGCTGTAATTTACAGGTGATTGTTTGGAGGACTTCAAATTACCACCACTCATATATATGGATATATAAACAAAAAATGAAGCTTCTCGGGACATTCTACATAAACAATTTTCTCAGGAAGAAAAAGGATTCTCAATAAAAATAATAATAATAATAAAGCCCAAGGGTTTTTTTATATCTATGCTACTACATAAACTAGGGGTAGATTACTTCAGTCCTTCATTTATATTTCAGCATTTCTGGACCATTTCTTCTAACATTTTATCTTTTTCTTTCTTCTATCATATATAAATAAAATCCTCCTATATTCCACTCCTGGAGGAACTGATGGGTTTGGGGTGTGGAGGTAGCACACACCCTGCTGCCCAGCCCTGCCTGCCTGTGCTGTCTCTGAGAAGAATAGGGATGGGAAGGATTAGCTCCAGCTACCTTAATGAAATATCACTTCAGCTTCTAAGTCTCTCTCACAGAAAAGACATACAAGCACAAAGAGAAATACTTTTGGAAGCTGCTTGTGATTTTTATGGCCCTGCTGCTGCGAGCTGCTGCCAGTGACTGTTCTCAGCAATCAGGTTCTCTGCTAAAGCTGGATACCCTAAAGTCCCTATTTTAGTTTGGAAGATTTTTCTATAAGGTTTTTTTTTGGCTTTCCTGGACCAAGACACAGAAAAAAAAAAAAAAAGAAAAAAAAAAGTGGGGTCAGCAGGAGCAGCCAAGGGCACATTTGCAAGATGAGCTCTGCAGCAGCACCACTGAGCACCCAGGGCTGTGCATCTACCCACAACATTTTTCCAGTCTCCAGTGTCTGTGCTTTGGGGGCAGCTGTAAAGGGGGTGTCATATTGGTAAGGTAACTTTTATGAACTTTGAGGCATTTGCAACACCTGTTCCATGTTTCTGTGATTTCTTTCAAAGTTATAAACAGGTTAATGCAAGATGAGATGATTTTATGTGACCTGAAAGTAGATCATTCAGTGGAAGTTAGTGCTCCTTGCCCATCAGAAACAAGGTCAGTTTTAGTTCCTTTATTTTAAAGCATCTTCCTTCAGCTGCCAGCATGCATTTCCAATGGAATGTAAAGGTTTAAAAATGAGCCCAACTGGAGTAGAGGAAAAGGGATATCAATGTAAAAGGAACATGCTTTTAATTGAGATTAGTTGATCCATATTCCATTACCAGCTGCTGTCCCACGGACACTGTTCCTGCACAGGCAGGCAGGATTTATCAGCCTCGGTGCTCCCTTGTGCTGCTGCTCTCCCAGGGAGCCGTGAGGAGCGAGGCGGGACGGGCTGCTGTATATCACCCATCTCCTGCTCACCAAATGATGATTCAGATTCACACTGAGATCTATAAAAGTCAGTGGTTTATTGCTGTCTTGTATTTCTGTATTAACCACCTCATTATCATCCCAAATGGAGTATAAATCTGAGGGTATCCAGTTGCTCAAGCCCGTGTGCTTGTGCTCCCCCGCCTCCGCCGTATAAATCTCGGCTCTGGGCAACGGGAGGGACCCTGCGGTTTCCCAGCTGGAGAGCAGGCGGTGTTTATAGAGGACCAGCTTCCTCTGCTTGGGGCAAGCCAGGCAGTTTTCCACATCCTCTTGACCATGTGTCTCCGCTCCTGTGGAAGAGCTGCTGGTGTCGGGGAGCGAAGGCACTGATGCTCCCCGGCGACCCTGCGGACACAAAGCTGGGCCTGCTGCCAGGCCGCGCATCTCTTCCTGCACACTTAGGAGATGTGCTGGTCCCTCGGAGAATGGTCTGTCTTGGGGCCTGGGGCTTTTTCTGTGCGGGTGCTGGCTTTGCTCAGCCCTGTGGCTGCTGGTGGGAGGCCAGTTGCCAAGTGGCTGGCAACCATTTGGAGAGAGCCCCACGAACCCTGGTATCAGCCCCACGCCACCTGCTTTGGGCGCTTGGTGTCTTCTCACGGACAAAGCCTGACATAAACAATGAGGCTGGACTAGGCTGGGTCAGATGATGCTGCAAGCAGCCATGGCTAGGAACAGGATGCACCTTGAGGGTTCTGCGCTCTAGAAAGCCCTGAGAATTGCCAGTGAAGCCTCTCCAATGCACTGAAATGAGATTTGATACCATGCCTGTGGCTCACCATATGTCAGAGTCAGAAATAATTGCCAGGTTAGGCACATGATTTTTTGATCTTTGCCATGATGCCCCATCCCTGGGAACGTGAGCCCTTAGCAGGAGACAACTTTTCCTGTAGTTCAAGGCTAACACGTGTGCTTCTAAGCATCGGTGAATTCAGGATGCTATTCTTAACAATGAAGTGCAGTTTTCCTAAAATAAACTGGGGGGAAAAGTGCAACCTTTGCACCAAGATCTCCGAAAGGCAGCAGCTCTGTTGGCCTCAGCAGGAACACTTGTCCCACAAATGAGAGCCCGCGCATTTATGGCTCAGCTCTTAACTGTGCAAGGATGGGCTGGCTTATGCTGCTAGGGATTGGGGCAGCTCAGGTGGGGCTAATGCAGCCTGGCTTCACTGCTGTCAGGTGTCAACACAGCAATTCCCCACGTTTTACTAAATCCTTTTTTCCATTCCATTTTCGTTATGAAGTAATGAACTGCTTATTTAACATCTCCAAAATACTTCAACTGAGCCATCTCAAATCTGATCAAATTTTTTAAAAAGGCATTTAAAAAAAAAAAAAATCTCTCTCCTCAATGAAGCGTGTGGCCTTTCTCCTCAGGTTAGATACAGTGCTAGATATAGAAAAAATTATTTTAGTGCAGGAACTCGGTTTGCTCCCCCTCCTGCTGCCCAGCCTCTTGTTGTTTGCATCATTACAGTTTGATGTGATGGAAACTACAGGTGGAAAATAATACTGAAGGCATTGCAGAATAGAACAGACTAATGCAATTGTGTGTAAATAGTGGGCGAAGGCCTGTTGCTTCTCTCAAAGAGCTTTTCTTGTTTGTCTCATTCATTTAGTGAGAGGAGACCAAATGAACGATGGGAAAGGCAAAATAACTTAAAAATTATAATTACTTTCTGTTTCTGCATAATACAGAGCACTTTAGGAGTAGGTGCCTCTTAAACCCTGCTCATCACTACTGGCTATTTTTGCTGCAAGTTCCCATCCAGCGCAAAGTGATGAGTTTCCTGGAATTTGATAAATTACACCCCTCCTTTGCAAATTATTCTCCTTCAATCTTTCACCACCTCTGGTCTTGACACGTGTGCTGGAGAGGGCGACAAGCTTTTAAACCTCATTTACTGCTCGTACCCAAGAGTTGCAGAGATTTCTGGGTTTCTCAGAGGTCGTGCATACTTCTCACACTCTCCGTGCATGCTTTTTAAAAATTATTATTATTATTTTAATCACAATGCTGCTGCTCCAGAACTGATTCAGGTAGCCAGGTCATGTATATTCTACAGCAAAGCTTTTGAGGAGGGAAAAAATATCAGGGACAAATACATTAGGGATATAATGGAGAGATTGTCTGAGGCTATGCTCAATGCTGAGACTGCCATGAGGATGTGGGGCTTTTGTTCTTCTCTTCCTACTTCTTTTCCTTGTCCATGAGCTGCTGAACACCTCTCACTGCCTCCCCTCTGTCACTGAGTTCCCGTCCCTTTGCTCTTTGCTGTTGGCCACTGAAATATCATGTAGTTGCACAAGGTGTTTTGCTCTCTTTTTTCCCTCTTTTGGGTCTCTTCTCCTCACAGAAACAACCGGTTCTCATTTGGCATGTCCTGCTGGCTTCAGGCAGGATTTCCCTCATTAACCTCTGAAGATACATTGGTAAAATGTCAGTGTCATACTTCATCATGTGATGAGAACTGTAAGTGCACATTGTTATTCCTGGATCCAGACCTACACCGTCTCTCTTTGCCTCTCCGGGAGCCTCATGTAAAGATCAAATATGATGTTACAGCTGATGGTTAGAGTGAGCAATCTTTCTTCCCCTCCTGCTCCTTTTTTTTTTTTTAATATAATTTATTTCCTCCCACTCTAGTGGATCTTTCCCCATCCTCATTACACCAAGCAAAGCAACTGGGACTGGCAGCAGTCTGGCATGGTGTTTTTGGGATGTGACGGGGGAAGCAGCTGCCAGTTGCTGGGGGGGCCAGGATAACCCTGGTTTTGAGCCTCCTGAAGGTGCCCAACACACAAAACTTCTGCATTGACCTTCCACAGAATGCAACATTTAATTTGGATATTTTTCTGCAGAGAACTGATCTTCTGCACCACTCCACTGCCTTTCCAGAATGCCTTGAGAAACCTGGCAAAACATTCATCTTGGGAAGCCTACAGGCTCTCCTGCAAGGCGTCTGAGTTACCAGCAAACAGGAGCATGAACTCAAAGTATGTGTGCACCCCTCATGCACGCAGGTGTTAAAAGGCAGATTCCCCTTTGAAATGCAGTGCCAGTGTCTTGGAGCTTCCCACTTGGACTTTTAATTTTTATATATAATGTTTCAGTGAACCAAATATAGTTTAATTTGGGTTCAGTAGTTTGGTATCCAGGAATAAAGAGGTTTGCATTTGTGCTTCCAGTGACCCAGTTGAGTTAATTTAGCCCAGATCAAGACCCACTGGCACAGGTGAGCCTGCTCAACTGCTGTCTTACTCTTTCGTGGACTGAAACTTGAACTCCAAAGCAAGTGAAAGGTCTCCATGGCTGGGCCGTGCAGGCTGACCCAGAAACATGCAGAGTATTGCAGCGGCAGCAGCAGCAGCAGCAGCATCCTCACTGGTAGTGGACACAGCTGGCTGCTGGACCCTGATCAAAATGTGGAGGCACTGGTTTGCTCGATGGGAGGGAGAAATTCATGCTCATGGGTAAAATCTCCTACTCTCTTAAGCCCTGCTCTGGCTTCTCTAATGTAATTTTGGGCTCCTGAGGCCAAGTCAGCACCAGGAGAGAGTGAGAAGAAAGGAGTTTATTCAAGAATGACGACATTTTCTCCAAACCTTCATTCATTTTTTGGGTATAATTTTGCTGGAGTGTCCCCACGAGCATGCTCAGCATTGCTCTGGTCACTGCAAACTCCTCCAGGCAAAGACGATTTACCCTGACTTTGGAGCTGCCACGAATGAAAAGCACTTAACAAATGCTTCTGAAATAAGAAAACCTCTGTACTCCTCTCCTCGTCATTCACTTTCAAATTGATAAGTTAAATACTGTACTCCAGCATAAACATTTCTCAGGGACAAAGTATAAACATTTCTAGTGGAGTGCACTTAATACAATTTTGTTTGCCAAGTGGCGCTGCCTCCTCCCAAGCTACGTCTATGAGAGGGTTTTATTTAAATGGAGATATAAATTAATTGCACTCAGCACAGCCTCTCAACCCAGCTCTCTCCTGCATCCGTATTCTTGGACTCTGTGAAGGAAAGGGCAGGCGGGAGCTGTGACAGCTGAAATACTGGCAGGACACCACCACAGCCCTTTCCCTGCCTGCTGCCTTCCCAGTCTCCCTTGATTCTTTTTTTTCCTTAGAAGAGATGT